>JAYJMB010005195.1:0-12217 GCA_036873735.1 Pouteria campechiana | reverse complement strand
CACTTGCTCTCAATCCATCCTCCCTCTATAAACCCCGTATACTGACTTGAGCGTCGGAGTGTCCACGCCGGGAACCCTCCTGGCGCCCTCTGACTTGTGTTCTAGTTTTGCAAGATTAAGGAAGGAAGATCTTGGAAGCTACATCATCATTCCGGTTAGGGACAATCCAAACATTAAGTATTATCTCTCTTTAACTAGGGATATAAATGTTATCTCCATCCAGGCACCCCATAAAGTAAAAGTAATTCCAAACTGAACATGAATTCGAAAAATAAAATAAATTCTCTCATTAGTTATTAATCATATGACCCACAAACATAGAAGCAGGCATCTATACTTTCCATACCGTTCCTTTCGTATGCAAATATGAACGGATGATCCTAACAAAATTTTATAACATTTTAATGTTTATCTCAAATAGTAAAATTATTTTTTATATCTTACACGTGATTTTGTAAATCTTTAACAGTATATTCATTGGCTAATATGCCTGCCACGTGTTGGGTGAACTGGGGATGATCACAGTATCGTGGTACGTGTCAGCCATAGGAGCCGTAGAAAAGGCACGCAAAAATCTTCAATATTCCTGCTGTCGGCGAACCATTGGTTACCAGGCTGGTTAGTCGGTCGATGGACGGTATTAATTCCTAAAATTCGGGCTACTGTGTGCCTAATTCGTGGACCGCCTAGCCTTTTCTGCACAACCCCTGCATGCCTGATGTGGGCCCCACCTCGATATACCATAGGCAGCAGTCGGATCAAGCTGCTGGCCAAACCGAGCGGCTCATCACGGTCATAGATAAAATGGAAACAGCTGGCCGGCATTTTTGAGGAAATCGCGAGAGACGCCGCCTCCACGAAAGTCAACAGTCAAAGCGGCCTTTCTCCTGCATTTCCCTTTTATATAGGTAGATTCTATTCTGTACCGCGCAAAGCATAGCCAAGAAACATCATGCCTTCATCATCTCCTTCCTCCTCATCGCCACCATCGACATGTACAGATGCCGAAACGGACGGCTTCGATCGAATCCCGGACCACGTTGTCCTCCTCATCTTCAACAGTGTCTCCGACCTAAAGTCCCTCGCGCGCTGCCGCTCCGTCTCCAAGCGCTTCCGCTCCCTCGTCCCGCATTCCAACACCCTCCTCCTCCGGGTCGATTCCGTGATTTGCCCCCAATCCAAGGGCTCTTTCCTCCTCCATCTCCTCCGCTCCATATTCTCCTCCTTCCACCGCATCGTCTCGCCCAAATCCCCAATCCGACAAAGGCAGTCGCCCTCGGAAATCCTCCGCTGCTACCACAGCATCCGAGACCTCGAGATCGAGCTTCCCTCCGGCGATCTGAATCTCGAAAAAGGCACGATCCTGAAATGGAAGGCCAAGTTCGGGAAATCGCTAAGGTACTGCGTGATTTTAGGCGTCCGAGGGATCTCCGACGCCGCGGCGGGAGCGGATGATCAAGAATTTGACGATGTTGATTTCTACGGAGACAGAGGCAGGCTGAAATTGAGTGTGGTTTGGACGATTAGCGCGCTGATTGCGGCGTCCGTGCGTCATTATCTAGTAAGAGACGTGATCAGGGATCGGAATGAGATGGAGAGGTTGGTAGTGAGGGATAGGGATGGAGAGGGGACGGTGGCGATGGATGAAAGAGGGTTGAGGGAACTGAGGGAAGCGCAGCAGGAAGATGAGGAGGCAGAGGTTGGAGGAGTGGAGGGGGAGGGTAGGAGTAAGAGGACGGCGGTGCCGGCGGTGAGGATGAGGATGAGACACGCGGCGAGCGTAGAGTTGGCGGGAGTAGGGAGGATGATAGGCGCGACGCTGGTGGTGGTGTGGGCGGAGGGGGAGAGGGAGGAGGAAGAGATGGAAGGGTTCGTGAAGGGAGCTTTTGGTGGGGTCTATGGGGAGGCGGTGGAGGCGCTGGTTAAGAGGCGGAGCTATGTCCTCGAGATGAACTCCTTTTAGCACCCGGCGCATGTTAGACCCTGTCGCCATCTACAGAGGGCAGTTTGCTTGATCAGCGGCTCTGATAGAGCACGCTTTTTCCCGGTTTACATGTGTGAGAAAATACCCTCCTAGATTCTTTGATTGTTACAGTCCGGTTATCATGTATAAATATGTGTACAAAATCATAGTGTTACCGTTGTCAGCAATGAAATACCGTGGAAAGTATATAACTATATGCATGCATGGTTAATCCTAGCCATTGATCAGCTGTACAATTCCAGTATTTGGTTGTCTGCGTAGCAAGCTATATGATTGTGGCATTTTTTTCCCCATAAATTGAAAATATGTAACGAATGTTTGTTTCTCCTTTTGCAAAGGAGCTAGCATGCCGTCTGCTCCAGAAAGTCAGATCCCAACGTTTGCTAGGAAATGCTTATTTGTGAAGAGTCTTGCAGCCTTGTCTCCCATAAGGTTGAGAAGTTGAATTTCTGTAAATTTGCTTATGTTGCTTTGCTTCCAGTTCACTCTTTGTTTCTTTCGGGTTAGTTCTTACATTTGCTATGCTATATGTGCTGAATTAGGCTGGTAAGGTTGGATCCTTAGGCCGACACACGATCCGGTACTATAGAAAGTCCGTACACTATGACACTAATGCTCTAGATGTAATTATAATACAATCTAGTTAAAGATAAATTATTATCATTTTTTTAATGTTCCAGGATCCAATTTAGAATCTAGAAATAGTGTTTAAAAATTAAGTACTCACAAATTAATTATCATTAATCATTAGTATTATAAGGGTAATAATTCCCTGGTAACATTACCATATACATTTCCATGCAAATGGCGTATTTGGGACTTACGATGGTTTATTAGTTAAATCCAATAATTCATAATGTTTACATAAAATAAGTTAAGATGGTGTTGCCTGGGACCTGTATCCATGTCTCCACATAATAATCCACTTACGGTAGAAATATGTCAACAAAATGGAAAATAAGGCTAGCTAAATCAAATTTTATTTAAAATATATTTTATCATCTATTTTTCATTTTATAATTCTATTTATAAAAAATGGAATCATCTAGATTAATTGGCATAACTTAAACCCCGTCAAAATCCAGGCAGAATTACCGATGAGGATGCCGCTGGTCACATTTTCCATTCTTAAATCTCGAGCACGATTTTCTCTATTCAGCACCAGTAATTGAAGTGGGCTTAACCCGTAGTAATTGGGCGACTGCGAATCGTGGCCCAGTAATAAAATGGTTGGGGCCCTTGGGCCGACTCGGGTAGATAGATCGAGGAAGAGGAGGATGGTGGTGGCTCGCTAGGGCACGCTTTTCTCCAACGCGATGAGCCTATCACTCTTGCAGGGCTACTCTTCAGCTGAAGAAGAAGAAGCTGAGAACGAACGATTCTCAGACGAAGAAGATTCTGATGAAGATGACGAAGAAAACGAAGGCGCCAATAACAGCCAAAAATCCCTCTTCGGTCTCCCACAATCCTCGCGCAATTCTCTTCTACCCTCCGCTCTCGATGCATTCTCCGAAGTAACAGCTTGCCCTCAATTCGCCTAAAAAGATTCATTCTCTCTTCGTTTTTGTTTTTGTTTTTTTCTTTGGTTTCCCCAAATTCCGTTTCTCAATCTTAATGGGTTTCTTTAGGTCGCAGGCCCACCGGAATTTCTTAACAATGCCATCACAGCGGAACAGGCTTCGGCAAAGGACATGGATGTGAGGAGCAGACACGGAGGCCGGAAACCGAGGAAAGAGAAGAAGGATCTTCCCCCTGGTAAGAATATCTGAGCTACTGCTTCAAAGATTCGTCTTTTATGCACAACTGCTTTTGACATGGATGTTCTGTGATTCTCAATCTGTTGATGTTCTGATGCACGATCCAATTGAGTCCCAATTACCTGCCCTATCACATGAAGAAGATGAATATATGTTTCTTTGGGAAGCCCTGCTGGTGTGGTGCTTCTGTCATGGTTTTGATGAAAAACTTGAATTCGCTTGCACGCCAAACAAGACCTTCAGGGTCAGCTTGATAAGTCACGCCGCCGCAATGTGGGGTCCTGCCTATCACCATGATATTGGGGGGTATAACTTGGGCTAACCAAAAGTAGAGTGCATACCTTACCCCCCAATTCATTGGTTTTATGCTGGTGGCTTATGGAACATCTAACTGTGAATGCTGCCACTAAACAGTTGACAACGATGATTGGAATAAACTAACAATTTTTAGCTACCATTCATAAATGTAATCAAAGAAAAAAAGATGATGAAACACTTAGCATGTGGGACCTGCTTCCCGCAATTTTTAGAGCTATGTTTTGCTGATCTAACCATGCCATTTCTTAATCCAATAGGGCAACTCTTTAAATCCATCCATCTGTTTACCTGTTATAAGCATTGCTTTGGGTTTCAATATATGCAATTTGATGTTGTGATATCTCTCAATGCTGGCAAATGATGATGTTAAACTATGCACTTTGTTTTCTTTTTCTTCTCTTTTTCCTTTTTGTAAAAGGCACTGGTGGAATTTTATGGCCTGTTTGATGAGCATAAGTGTATGGAAAAGTAAAATCTATGTGAATAAAATTACTTAACTATGCCTACAAGTGATTTCTTTATTTCCTTCTGTCCTGTAATAAGGAAAAATGTGATTAGCATTACATGTGGTCATAGGCCATTTGGATAAATTCAAAGAAAAAATTTTACTTTGCAATCATCATCCTCCTATCAAGGATACCCTTGTGAGATATAGAGAATATCTGGATGTAAGCTAAACTTGGAAAGCTAACCCTTGTGCATGGGCTCAACTATTGATTTTTAAAGTCTGATCATTTCCATTTTAAGAATTTGGAATGTTAATTGTCATGCTCTCATATGGATTTCCTTGATGGATGCATTGATTTGGTCTGATCATTCATAACAATAGGCGGGACATACGATCACATTGCATTTTATGTCTGAGTAATCAAGGGTTCAAACAATACTATGTTACTCACCTACATCAACAGCAAGAAAAAAGAATAAAAATAGAGAGGACAACTGTATTTTTTTGAATTTTGTCTTGATGCTAACATGACAGCATTTTGGTGTGTGGTCCACTTAAGAAAGAAATTGCATGATCATTTCCACTCTGTTGACTAGTTGAGCTTTGCCGTGCAAATATGTCTGTGTTGGGCAGCTCATACACCATTGAAGGTGCCAGAATGAGAATTATATAGGACAGACTTTGCAGATTCTGTCTCAATATGCTTCCAGGGCCCAGGCAGCCATTGGACCTTGAGATGCAAGACCTCTTAAGCCAACAACTTTTTATATGTGAATTAATAAGGCCAGCTGACAAGTGAATTGATTCTGGTATCTGTCTGAGGAACGGACTGTATTCAGAACAAATATACATGTAGGGGTGTAAATTGGGTCGGGGTAAACTCAACCCTAACCCTATTTGTAAAATCCCAACTCATCATTAACCCTAACTCTATTTGTAAAACCTCAACCCAACCCTAAGAAAATTGGATCATTTCTGGTTGAATTCGGGTTGATAATTGAGGTTAAAAAAATATTAAATAATACATATTTATCTTAGAAAGGGAAGCAAGTATATGAGTCAAATGCATAATAGGATAAAAGCAATACCACAAATGAACTTGTAAACATAGAAAGCAATTTAAATGGAATTAGGAAAATCTAAAAATTTCATCAACATAAATTCTTTCTCAAATAAGCTCACTAAACTAAACAAAAGTTCACTAAACTAGGATTCAAATCAAACAAAGTCTAGATCAAATCATACATAACTAAATTCAGATCAACCAAGTTTGAATCAAATCTTATCCAAGTTTCACAACCAAACAAATACAATCAAACCAAGTTTTATAACTGTAATTTGAATTTAAGGCTCAAGCTTTAAATATAAAATAGAAGTTAAAATTGCATGTCTACATGCTCAAACTTCATTGCATCACTTTAAATAATCTTCACCTAAAACAAGTAAAGGTGATATTAGTAAGTAATCATCAACAAAATGTTAGCATTAGAAAGTAATATATTCTAATTACTTTAAGTTCCATGTTATATAGATCAAGTATTGTTACCACCACTAGTTCCAATTCCTTTTGTAGAAATTGTAGAATAACAAGTACAAGTTTACCATCACATGCTTCAATTTAAAAAGTGAATGTTAGAACAATTAAAAGAATATCAAGTTTCCTAAATCAACTAGTCCAACTTCAATCACATCTTCTTTTGTTTGATCTAACTATGATGGTGAATGTAGCCAATCTTGAGTGCAAACCAAACATTCCACAACACTAGATCTCAAAAAACTTTGATGTAGGTCAAGAACAAGACCTCTTGTACCAAAATGCAGACTCAAAAGCGACAATAGACACAGGAATAGCCAAGATATCTCGAGCCATATGTGACAAAATTTGATACTTAGAAGTAGACCACCACGCCAAAATATTAAAAGGCTATAGACAATCATCATTACTATCATCATCATCTTCTTTTATAGTGTCTTCTAAATATCAATCTAATTCATTTTTCACTTCTATACTGGCCACATTCTTCAAAATTATCTTATAAGCAGCAGCTTTCCCACGATTAACATCAATAACTTTTGATTTGTCATTAGTACTTGCTTTCACCTCGCTAGGAGCATATTTATCTTGGTAAATTTTGAATACCCTCTGCATCTTCTCCTTTACTTTCTGAAGTATTTTATCAACTATTTTATTATCATATATCTCAGAATAACAAAACCGAATATATGTAAACTTGTAGCATGCACCCAAAACAACTGCAATAATCAAGAACATATTTATCTTATCAATATCCCCCCAATATTTGTCAAACTTTTCTTTCATTCTTGTACTTGTATCATAAAGAAGGAGATTTTTGGATTTTAACAAATCTAACAACAATCTTTCAGTTTTGTATACTTCAATGCAATAAATGTTGGAAGTAACATATGCAAACCCTGGTAAATGATTTGTGAGATCACAGAATTGTTTTAAAATTGTGCACAATCGTCTACCCTTTTCCCAATCACTTTGAAGTGGAGGTCCTTCCTTGACAAAAGTTTACATCCTCACTTTCTAAACATTCAAATGTTCTTCGAAATTTCAAAGTACTTTCCAACATGAGATATGTCGAATTCCATCTTGTAGGTACATCCAAAACCAATGAACTTTTATTTCTGATACGTACTGCAGAAAATACATTCATTAAACAACTTGGTCTTGTAGGAGAGCATCTAATAAACTTCACAACATTCCAAATTCGCCCAACTGAATCATTTATTTCTTTAATCCCATCCTTTACAATCAGATTTATTATATGTGCAGCACATCTAATGTGAAAAAATTCACCATCACATAACAAAGCATTCCTCATTTCAAGCTTTGTTTTCAAAAAGCGTATAACAACATCATTTGAACTAGCATTGTCAATTGTCATAATACAAACACTATTTAATTTTCAATCACTTAAAAATTGATCTATTGTAGTTCCAATAGCTTCACTATTATGTGCACTAGGGATGAGAGAAAAATTGATTATCTTTTTGTGCAAGTTCCAAATTGAATCAATAAAATGCATAGTAACACAAAAATATTCAACATTTTGAACTGAAGTTCACATATCTGTAGTGAGGCAAATAGATTGAACATTTTTCTTAAAAAACTTTTTTAATTTTCTCTTTTCTATTTGAAACACTTCCAAACAATCTTGAATAATTGTTTGTCAAGTTACAAGGTTTAATTGTGGACAAACAACTTCACAAAATTCTTTAAAATCACCATTTTCAATGAAACTAAAAGGCAACTCACCACGAATAATTATCCTTACAAGTTTATCTCTACCAATTGTTTGATCAAATCTCTAAATGGAAAGTACAACACCTTCATCTTCTCTAGTAGAAAACCGCAATAGTTGTTGCTATGGCCCATCACACTTAAAAACATTTTTTGGCATGTCTTTTTAGTGTGCTTGTGCCAGTTTTACTTTCACATTTATATTGCATCTTGCATCTCATATATATACAATATTCTGCCTTTGTAACTCTAGGTGGAAGAATTTTATCAAAATATTCCAATACACTAAAAGATGGTTTATATGCCCTTTTTCTTAAAGTAAAAGCAACCTCAAATGTATAAGTTGGTATATTACCATCTACTTCAACAACATTCTCTTGTTCCATACTGAATATAAATACAAATTTCAATATTAATGTCTAAGAAACTAAAGCAAATATATTTTTTGTTTAATAATATTCATTCATTCAGTAAATGTTCACAAATCACAATTCCACATATATTAAAGTTAAATAAATTTTAATAGCAATCAATTAAAGTTAAATGAAACAGAAATTATACTTATTAATTAAAGAGACAACGTTGCAAAGCAGAGAAGCAGAGGACTGAGGAGGCGATGCTGCTGAGGGGGGCAGGTGAGGCCATTAGGGGCCTGCTCATAGAGTCGCAGTTGCAGCTGCGAGTTTCATCGGAGCAGGAGAAGGGGGTAGGTGCGGTGGGGGTGGATTTCACCAGAGAAGGATAAGGGGGCAGGTATGATGCAGGTGGGTTTTGCCGAAGAAGGAGAAGGGGGCAACCGCTCATAGATTCGCAACTGTAGTTGGGCCTGAGTGGGTGGGGTTTGTCGAAGGAGAAGGAGAATATGGTTGTGAGACGGCGACAGCTTTGGTAGAATGACAATAGGGGAGGGGGGCAGGGTGCAACGTGTAGGGCAGCTCTCTCTCGTTGGCAAGGGCGTAGGGTAGGGATGAAACGAGTCGCTGATTAGGGCAGGGATGAACTTTAGGGTAGGAATATTAGTTATATATATATTTAAAAAAGTATTCAAGTTGGGTCAGGTTATTTCGGGTTGCCCAACCCCTTAACTTGCACCGACCCTATTTCGCAAACTAGTTCAGGTCAAACCCGATTTCAGTACTTTTTAACCCAAACTAACCCATTTTTGGGTTGGGCCAATCGGATTCGGGTTCAACCCGAACCAATTTACACCCCTATATACATGCTGGCACATGCACATGTTGCCCCAATGCGTGGCTTTGGGTGTAGGCTAAGCTCTGATTTGACGATGTTTACAAGTTGCATAAAATCAATACATTAGATTGCTTGCACACAGGGTTTATATGTGAAATTATTGTCCTGTTAAAATAATGACTCACCAGAAGCTTTTGAATTGTTTCTTCGTATTTTGCATGCATATTCTTCTGTGATCTAGATGGTAAGAAGTCCAAAGAATGATTGTGTGTTCTGTGATCATAGGCAAACAATCTACAGTTTTTAAGCCTTGTTGTTTTCAGGTGTCATCTATGATTTTAGTGCTATGTTGTCTTTAGACGACATGTATCACTTTAATGCTGTTGTTTTTAGGTGCTGTTGTGGAGGTCAAAGCTCATCTGGTGGCAATCCGTGACCGGGTAAGAAGTGATGTTGATGGCAATCACCTCTCTCCATCAGCAATGCCTTCTCAAAACAGCTCTCTGCCTGCATCTGCAGGGGAAGGCAAACGGGTGATTTCTGCTGCCAATCCTGGTGCACAGGATGCTGCTGATCTTCTAAGGTATTCTTTTTTCTATCTAGACATCTTTCACATAATGAGCATTTAACTTTTAACTTCTTTTTTTCGTTATGGTGGCAATGCCTTTAACCTCTGCCATTAAAAGGATTTTCTTACCTTCTTGTTCCATGGATGGAAGCATGACATGTGTGCTCTAGTCAGTCTATTTATTGGATGAACTGTGGGCCTTATGGCACTTATACGACATAAAAAGGTCTCATTAGATTGATTAGCCATGTGCATAGGAGTCATACTTCTTTAGGGACTTGTGGATGATCATCTAATGTTGTTCCCCAATCTTTTTCATGAATGAAGAAAGAGCCATTGGTTTATATATCTAGATTCTGTTGTTTGCTTTCTATATTATGCTGGCGCCTCGAACATTAAAACTCTTGGATGTTCTGCACATGGCAGTAGATGTTTTTGAAGAGCATTCTTGTATGCATTTGTCACTTAGATCAAACAGAAAAAGGAGCATAAAAAGAATGCTGCTGTTTCAGGATGTGCCTGCTGTGTGGGGTACCAAAGACCTATTCCAATACGCGAGGCATAGTCTGCCCAATATGCGGTGATCGACCTCCACCAGACCCAAACAAAGAGCCAGAGAAAAAGAAGGGATCAACAATCAAGGAGAAGGAGAAGAGTAAGAGGATGAAAGGCCAATCAAGCCATGCTACTTGGAAGAGTGAAACAGAGATGCAGCTGCGGCAGCAGTTTGATTGACGAGAATCTTGAGAGGTTTAGGGAGTTGAATATATGTAAATTTCCAAATATCCGGAAATCCTATTAACAAGTCAGAATGGATTTGGCTCCTGTTAGTGATGTATTTTCATGAGAATGGATGCCATTTTCCTTCTTATGGATGGGTTTGTAGCCTGGTCAAGGGCACCACATCATGGCACATATCATTCAACCGGTAGATTAAATCAATCAATCAATTACAATGTCTGCAATGTCATCCAGCATCATACTTGCCCTCCCTCCAAAAATTGGAACTATATGACTGAAGCGTTAGTTGTGCGTGGTTGCATAAGGAGAAGGATTTGAATTAGAAAGAACCATTAGCATTCCAATTTTCCTGAAAGTTTCAGAGTCAGAGCCTCATTGAATGGCCAATTTCCGTGTGCAAAGATAGACTTTTTTTTCCTGATGAAAAGACTAATAACTAACATCGACCCGTTCGGAGAAACTCCTCGAGCATTGCTGCTGTTGTCTCTCCCCACAAGAACCCATTCATCCTCCACCCCACTTGCGTTGCCATGTTCCCCGTTGTGTTCTTCTTCCTCGCAAGCTTCATCATCTTTGCATTCTTCTCCTTTTCTGTTTGCCCTGTTGTCATCATTGCCATCCTCACCATTGTAGTTTTCTTCATAGCACTTATCATGATGCACGTTGCTGCCATCATCTTGATTGCCGCCATCATGGCTGCAGTCATTTTTACAGCAATCAATGTCTCCTTCTACATGCTCAACTTCTCCACTGTCGTCACTGCCATCCTCACCATCGTAATTCTCTTCATCCTCGCCATCCTCACAATTGTATTTATCTTCTTCATAGCTCTCATCATCATCATCCACATTGCTGCCACTGCCATTGTCATCAAGATGATCACCATAGTCATCACTAGAGCAGTTGCTGCTTTCTTCTACATTCTTGCCATCTCCAGCAACATCATCCTTGCCATCCTCACTATTCTGTTCATCTTCTTCATAGCTCCCATCATCATCATCCTCGCCATTCTCACTATTGCATTTATCTTCTTCACATCTCTTATCATCATCAACATTGCTGCCATGCCACTTTCATCAAGATGATCGCTATAGTCATCGCCAGAGCAATCACTGCCTTCTTCAACAATCTCGCCATCTCTACCATCATCATCCTCACCATCCTTACCATTGTGCTCCTCATCTTCTCCATTGCCTTTATCATTATCCACACCACTGCAATCAAGATGATCATCATAGTCATTGCCAGAGCGATCACTCCTTCTTCATCGTGATCCTCGCCATCACTGCTGCTGGAACTTGTTTCATGATTAGTGTTGCCAACATGAAAATCATCCTCATTGCCACAATCGTCCTCATCCTTCATCACGCTGTGACAATCAGACTCATCATCACTGCCGTTGTCATCCTCCAACTCTTCATCTTCCTCCTCTGCCTCCCCATCATCAAAATCTCTCCAACTTTTATCATCTACGTAATTATATATTAATTCAACATCGACATCAGCATCATCTTCATTGTAAGTAGCAGTCACAGAGAAGCCATCAACGTCATCCCTGTAATGGAAAGTGGCCAGAAGCCTGTCTAACCCGTCTGCCAAGAAAATAACTAGAAAGAGCACCAGAAAAATAGGCAAAAAGAAGATGAGAAAGGGCAGCAACTCTTGAGTCACCGACCACAGCTGCTGCATCTTCATCTCCATCATCTTAATATTGCCAGAAAGGGAAAAGAAAGAAGCAACAGTAAAGCAGTGGAACAGTAGCCTGATCGTTTTATAGCTGAAACGAATTAGCGCAGACATTCACAAGGCGAAAACGAACGGTCGGCGATCGCGTCGAGCTTGGATTGGATAGTCCTAGTTCGACGCGGACAAGAAAAGTGCGTAAGCTGATGAGGGAATATGATGGATGAAAGAAAAATGGACAACTTCGTATGTATATATA
>JAYJMB010005193.1:0-12218 GCA_036873735.1 Pouteria campechiana | reverse complement strand
AAAGCAAGTTCAGTTAGCCCTTAGGCGGAATGCCTTGAAGGAAAGACTTCATTGGTTGCTTGATGGCATTCCCCGGACTACCTTTACCGGAAGGCGTGCACTTAACTGAAGTAATGGCAGTGGAACTCATTGCCTCTGTCCCTCTTTTCCGCTTGCTCCTCTAGCTCATCAATGCCGGAAGTCGAGCAGCTATCGATCCTGGAATCAAAGACAGGTTGGGACAAATCCATTCCCATATCGTATATGACAGACTTTCGTTCTTGCTTTGTTTGGGCTTCATCCTCTTTCCCCCCTGTCTGCTGCTCTGCTTTAAGCCGAAAGAGGGGGAAGAAGACTTCCCCGAGGAGGAGTGGCTATCGTTCCTTCACCTATGCCCGAGAGTAGCCTATTTTCTCTGGTCGACTAAAGCTCACTGCTAATGGGGCAGGCCGATTCCCTCTAGTCTAGTGGGTTAACTCATTCACCTTCAATGCGAGAAGTGAAAGTAAAGGGATTGGATAATCTATAGTTTATGGTTCCCCTGTTCATGAATCGGGTCCGTTCCCGAATCTATCCTCACAAGTCAAAGCAGAAAGGATAAATCCTTCCACCGCTTTCAGGTCATGAAGGAAGAGCCTTTCCGATCCCACCATTCCCGACTCTAGGAAGGGAATTGAGTAAAGGGACGACCAATCCAAAGATCCCCCCTCGGTGGATAGAATAAGCTCTTTGTGATGCTAACTAGAAATTTCATAATCAACAGAAAGAGAAGGTCCGTATTCAGCCGTCCTGACTGTGCTGGTTTCCATCCTGAGGGGAATTGCGGCTACGAAGCGCAAAGGGGTGCGCTTTCGGTCTTTTTTCCTTTTTAGGCTTAGGAAGGGATTTATAGATGTTGTACCAAAGGTCAATGAACATCAACCCACTCTATAAAAATACAAGCAAACACATCAATCAAGACGGAAAACTATCACTCTCGCCGCTGGGACAAAAGAAAGGTTCCCTCCTCCTTCCTCCATTCACTAGCAATGAACGAAAGAGCTAGGAGCCCATTGGGCAGTCTTTACCCCAGCTCTTTGGTCCCCAAAAGCTACTGAAAGTCCTAATCTTTGAGCCATATATTCTAGTCCGCATTGAGGAGCCAACCCCAAGCAAGCAAGGTGAAGCAGCATCTCTTTGTCAATTACATCGAACCTTGGGGCCAAGAAAAAGCTCAAGAAAAGCATCCTGATTTTCTTTGTAATAAAATACCTATTGTGGTAAGTTAACTCTATCTCACTAATGATTCTAAGCGCATTTCTTTGCCCTCGGCTCGGACTCATAAGCTTGAACAAGCTCCAAAGAGAAGAGAAGGAAGCCATTGCTAAAGCGGATGGCGGGTGCCGATGTCTTGAGTGGTGAACTACAAGTGAAGCAATCCAGGATTGAAGGTTGAGGACGAACTACTTAAGTCTTTTTTGGCAGACAATAACTAGGCCAGGGGTCAATCTCAAGATCACGAGCGTTCCGCTTCTGGACCTAAAACTCTTGCTTTTGGGAAGTTAGTAGGGCTTTCCCGTGCTCTCATTTTATGATAAAGGATCAGAGTAAGAGAACAAAAAGGGACCTGACAAGCGGGCGAACCCTAAGGAGCTAAGCCATGCCTCTTTGATTCGTAGACAGCCTGCCCTATTTTCTCTTAGAGAAGGGGCCTAGCGTGCCAATGATTCTGCTACAACTACTGTGATTTCCACTGCTGCTACTTCTGAAGCTACCTTGCTAATGGTTGGAAGTCTGACTGCAACTGTCCTAAGCCCCTAAGGCCTAAGCAGGGAAGGAGGGGGGACTTCTCTTTTCTGCTCTTCCCGCTGTTCTCTTTTCTGCTGTTGGGCAACTTTTTTCTTTTTCTTTCGAGAGGCTGGCCCCTTTCTTATAACCCCGAGCAAGGGAAATGCTTTTTGCTCGCCCGGAGAAAGGCGATGACGTAGCAGGTTTAAGGTAAAGAACTAAGGCCTTTGTCGATCCCAGACCAAGTGACCTCCGGGAGTCAGATTAGGATTCAGTGACCAAGGGGTTGGAAGAAGAAGCTCTGATTCCTTTTCCTCTAGAGAGATGCCGAGAATCCGGATGCCGCGAAAGAGCTCTTTTCGGGGTTGAAGGACAAAGCGCATTTCGTCCGCTGCTCTTTGAGACAGATCTGCTCTTCTTTCATCAGTTGACTTTGGGAAGGTGCTGTCGTATAAAGAGGAGAGCTTTAGCTTTTCTTACTTTCCTGTTCTGCTATCCGCTGTTCTTAGCTCGAAGGGTAGTGAAGTGACGAAAGGGTATTCAGTCACCCAAGGGGTCCTGCCTACGGTCAATCTTCAATCATAGCTTACGGGAAATGGGAAGGTAAGAACACCATTCAGTTTATCCCCGAAGTGAATTGATTAAGTCTTCTCCGTAGGCAAACCTTAAACCTAGAACTTCCCAACTCAAATACGACTTCGTTTCCAAGGCGGACAGATCCTTGCTTTTGGAATCCAAATGAGGAAAGATCTTAACGCCCGGTTCTCAAGCAGGGGATTTTTCATAGCATAGCAAGAAGTTTTGTAAGATCCCCATCAGAGAAATCCTCTCCGTACGTACGCCCTCCGTCTCAGTCTTCCGTCTGTAGTTTGAAGCCTTCTAATCGGCTAAATGTCTGTGTGTCTTTGAATCGAGTGAAATCGCTGAGAAAGAATGAAGATGAGCAGTGGAATGAGGAATGTCAAAAGGCATATGAAGGAATTACAGAATATCTGGCCTCTTCCACCGCCTCCTCTTGTATTTAAAAGTAAACCACTGACATGTCAATGGGTTGCGTTTTAGGCCAACATGATGATACGGGAAGGAAGGGCTATTTCTTTTCTGAGTAAGAAATTCACTGATTATGAAACTAGGTATTCCCTCTTGAGAAGACGTGTCTGGCCTTAGTTTGGGCAACCCAAAGGTTGAGACATTACATGCTTGCTTATCCAGTCAAACTACTCGCCGGCCTTGAATATCTATTTGAAAAACCTGCATTGACAGGAGGCAATTACTTTTTTCTGAATTTGATATCACCCATGTTACCCAGAAGTCAATCAAGGGACAAGCAGTGGGCCGATCACCTGGCTTCCTTCGCACCCATTGCCGGATTACGAGCCGCTGCTCAGAACTGATTTTCCCGATGAAGAGATCCTCTTTGCCACGGAAGAAGAAGCGCCTATGTCTGATGAATATTTTTAGGGCGCTATGAATGAAGACGGAAGCGGTGTAGGAGTTGTGCTTATTTATATCGCCAGAGATGACCAGGATCCCATTGGCCTTCAAGTGGAGTTTCAACTTTAACAAGAACAGAAACGTTCTACTTGCTATCATAGTTGGAGGTTTGGAACCCGGGCCTGTGTTACAGGAATAGGATGAATCGAACTGTCTTCACTCTATATATAGGGTATAGGGTTTGAGGACGCATCCCTTTTCATACTTTCTCTTGGGCTTTGATGCGAGATTCCTTAATATGATTAATCAATATTCAAAAGCATTTCCCTTCCTGAAGTAAAGGTTTTACACTGTCACTTCTCTTCTACTGGCTGGCTAGAAAACCCTGCTTTCTACAACGGGCTTATCGAACTCATTTTACCTATCCTATCCGGTTTTTAGGGCTTCAGGCAGCGAGGGACTCTCGCACGTGAGGGGGCATTAGACAAGAGTCTTTTCTTCTCCTCAACCTATGGTCTCGCTACATCCCTCCTCTCATCTCACATACGTTCGAGCACCATTTCTTAGACCCTATCGTATTCACTCGAGTAGTTGAACTACTCACTGCCTTTCCGCTGAAACTCTATATCTGAAAGAATTAGCTTCTCCCGGTCCCCCCTTTTCTTATAAAGATAGGGCATAGACAACAAGGGCGTAAGCGACTAATAGAATGGTTTCATAGTTTTGAGCCGCTTTCCACTGGCTGTAGTTCTTGCTTAGGAAAAAAGCAGCTCTTGATTGATCTGATCAGACGCTTGCTTTTGCCCAGTCAAGTAAGTACCCAAAACTGCTCAGTAAGTACTGTAACCAGTACAGCACTAGCTCTTACAGCAAAGAGCAATAGCTCCCAGTACAGCTCGCTCTGTCAGTCCACTAGCTATTACAGTCCACTAGAAAGACACAAGTACTGTAAGTCAGTACAGCACTAGCACTAGCAATAGCTGTAACCAGTACAGTTTGTAAGTCGCCTTTTACGCCTTTCTTTGTTGTTAGCCCTTTCTTTTGAATAGGCAAGTCCCGTTAGTCTGCTTATAAGTACTTGAAAGTTATCCCGCCCTGTAGCCAGTGCCTAGCTCCGAAGAGTTACGAGAACACCACCACTGTACATCTTTCTTTCAAAAGATGAGAACACGTCCGCAACAAGCAAGAGTGAAACTAAGAGCAAAAAGCAGGCGTGCTCTCTCTTATTATACCACCTCCCACTTTTGGCGCACTTGTTTGATGAGCTAAGCGCTTTAGTCAGATCAGCCTTACGACTACAAGGTCGAAATCAATCCTCTTTTGAAAACACTGACTAATGAACGACCCACCAAGCAACGGCACGTGGCGCGGTAGTAGCCAGTTCAAGGAAGTGGAGCGAAGTGATTCTCCCAAGAGAAGCCTTTAAGAGATAGGGGTGGAACGGTCGTCATTAGTAGTTACTTTAAATAGTCGACGGCCCACTTTGTCAATTTGAAAAATGAAATCTCTCAATCAATTAGCATTTTCTTTCAAAGAACGGAATTGACATATTAAAGGATCCTAGTTTGTCGCTTCGATTCCTATTGATTCACCCTGCTACTCAGATTCGGAGAAAAGACTAGCACTTGATTTTCCAACTTTTGCAATAGTCTGTTTTCGACGGGGCGAATGCGGGATATGTCATGTCAGTTCCTCTAGCATCAGATTCTGTCCATCTTCCTTCTAGCATTGTTGGATAATCGGCTTCTAATGCCCTGAGAGCGTCTAATCTCCTCACCGCTTTTATTCCTTGTCCTCTAAAGTGAGGGCAATTGGCCTCATTGCAGATAACTAAAAAACTGGACTGCGAAGCCCGGGCTTCCCTTCTCGCCCAACGGCGCATTAGAGCTATGCGTGAGAAAATGAAAAAATCCCACGTAAGGGTACAGTTGGACGCTTATATAAAGGATAAGGGTGGACTCCATTCTAAACAAATGCTGTCTACGACGATATGCATGCCAAAAGACGCAAGTCAACGCAAAATAGCTGACTATGTCTTGACCCGGAAGACCACCCTCCCCAGGACCTTATGAAAGTCTCGGCGCCCTAACTAGTCTAGTGAAAGGCGTGATGGCATCCTATATAAGGAATCGACCAAGTTGACTTCTATCAAAATAGCCTTGCTAGCTATCACCCTGGTAAACGGATTCCGACGGGACTGCCGTAACTTATGAACTCCATTCCTTCAAAATGAATGGTAATGAGAGGTGGTCAAATGGTTGCTTAGCGACCATGAATCTATCATCCAACAATGGATGCCGGATGGGCCAGTTAGGTTCAGCTACCTGACGAACCGGAATGGCGCTACTATCCAAGGGAAGCAGGATAGGTAGGATACGCGTGCTATCCAGACAGCCTAGCAAACTGTCTCCCCAACGACCAAGTAGAGTGGCTTGGATCCCTCTGCCCTCCCGTGCTACCCCATGGCACCGCACTAACCATTCCCCGAGCATTGCCGCCGCTCCTGGCTTTCTCCGAACCCATGGATTTAGTGGGCCTCCCCCCGCTCCCCTCTCTTTCTGTGAGTGTTCCAGTTCCGGTTCCAATACTTGCGTACTAACTTAGCTGCTATGATAGTCACTCTTGGAGCATGGATTCCGCCTACACCCCCTAACCTGATCGTGAGCTTCTGAGCTTACTAGCTCCTGGTTAATATATGGCTCTGTGAGCTATACTATTCCATGTCTAGTAGTGAAGGGTTAGCTGAGTCTCGTAAGGAGCCCGAATCCCTTACATGGAACTACCCTCGACTTGATCCTTCCCCCAAGAAGGTAGGTAGGCAACTCTCTCCAGAGAACGCGGTTGAGAAATTGTGTCCTTATCCTTGTAAAGGTCCTACTGTCTGCCTCCTTCATGAAAAAATCCCATTCCCTTTTCATTTCGTTTGTGAGGAAAGACCTCATCACCCCCTCTTTTTCTTCCAATTCAAAGAGGACGGTCGATTTCAAAGTCTCTTCGGGATAGGCGAGTTGACGGTGTGTCTTCAAGAGCAATCGAAAACGAAAATCACCCAAAAGCTTTTTTTTTTTTTAGTGGTGACGGCTGGTGTAGTTTACTTGCTTACTCGAAAGAGTAAGGGGCGTAGCGTTTACTTATGTTTGAAAGAAGGAAAAGATATGTCGACCAAGACACAGGAAAAGGATAGAGAGATGGATGTTCACCCTGAAATGAATCTGAGTATTTGAGCCCCTCTCTTCCAATAGTGTAGCCTACCAACAAATAAAGACTTTAGCTCGATCGGCCGGGAAAGAATCCGACTAGAAGTTTTTGGCAACTAGTGAACGCGGCGGTTCAGCCGGGTGGGAGGTGGATCTTCCCATGGGTTCGGGCTTGAAGTTAATCCGATGGATGTTCTTTCTTTCGAGAGGACTGCTTTTCTTGCTGTTGCGGGCTGGGTGTCATGCTTTTCTTTTAGCTGAGTGCTTTCCTTGCTTGGCGCTTTCCTGACTGCTTTCCGACCGTTCTCTTCCCGAAGTCAGACTACTACCGAGCTCCACACCAGGGCTCAAACCATGCCTCATGGAAAGAATAGCCCCACAACCCAAAGGCTTTCCGAGAGATCCGAGAGACATGGTTCAACTAATGGTGCACGAGACTTCTCCCAAACATTTCTCCGCGAAACCACTGAGTACAACTTATTAAACGGAAACTACGAACAAGATCTTAGAGCTGTCTCCATCATCCACAGCTCCGGGATGAAATTGCAGTTTTTTATGCTGGAAAGAGCCTCTTTGCACAATTTCTTTTGTTTCCACCCTTTTTCCGTGTTCCCCTTTTTAGTAGAAACCGAAATGAGAATAATGAGAATCGTAATAGTAGTTCCACGCCCCCTCTCGCCCCAAATGTGAGAAGGCGCTTTCCGAAAACGATCAAGGCTGGGATTTCCGGTAGTCATCTATCGCGCCAATGGATCAACCCGATTTCCAAGCTAGTTTCCATTTACAAAAATTCAAACCACGCTCAAAAAAGTAGAACTCCCACCATTCTCCTTATGGAAACCGCTTGCCACCGGGATCAGCCAGTTGCCCTTAAATTTGGCAAAGGCTGCTTCCTTTTTCTTCCGGGTTGGGTCCACCTCCTTCGCACGGGCTTTGCATGAATCCAGCAGATCAAAGGCTTTCTTGGTCAGCGTCGTCATCTCGCTAGTGGCCTGCCTCTCCGCATCCTCGAGACGGGCTATCGATGCCTGGATCTCCTCCAGCTGAAAAGGGGATGCGCGCCAACGGCTTTTCAGCAGAGCAAGCGGAGGCCGGAGCTTGCTCCCTAGACTAGAATCGTTCGCCCCAGAGGAACCTAAGGCCCTTACGCTTCCGAGAACACCCGCTGGAGGAAAGGATGGGGACTGGGCCTTTCTTGGTTTGTTTGGTGGAACTCTTCCAGAGGAAGGTTGTGAACTTTGAAGGCGGCATGGGGGGCGGGGCGGCGGGGGGACTTGCCGCTTGCAGGGGAGGTCGCTAACCTACACTCCCACTTGAGCAGGTCCGCCAATATCTCCGATCACACCAGCGAACGTTTGCCCAAGTAAGCCTGCTTGCTACTCAAACTCCGGGGTTTAGCCCTGGTCTACTTTGATGACATCCTTTACAGGATCTTATTGCCTGCCGGGTAGAGTGACCGAGACCCCCAACCATACTATGTCGGACGAATCGGGTCCTTTATAGAGAGCTGGTCGGATGGACCTCTTTGAGACCCGGACGCTTTCCTTATTATATCGTTAACACAGAAAAAAGAAAAGGGGGTAAGAAAGGCCCTAAGGGGTCATCAGTATATAGTGAGGGAACCCTTTCGCCGGAGCTTAGATCTAGAAAGCGCGATGATCAATGCATGGCCGATAAGTTGCATCGTATTGATGCAATTGAGAGTGCTTTCAGAATCGATCACGCCTGATAGCAAAGAAAAGCAAGGCTTATGGTGGACGTAGTTCAGTTCAGATCGACTGACAAGGTACGAGTGTAATACCTGACACGAGAGGTTTTTCTCGGGCATTGACGACGCCGAGGGTGGAAGGAGCTCTCTTTCCGACAATAGAGGATAGAATCCATTTCCATCAATGAATTGGAACTTGATACATAGTAAAGCGAACCCGATCAAAGCGCTTTCTTTGCTTTGAAGTTTTCATTTAAGCATTTAAGATCTAAGGTGAGGACCCTATTGAATCGACTAGGAAGGTGGCTGATCGAGCTGAGCACTCGGAACCGCAGTATCATCCATTTGATATGAATGTATTCTTTGGGAACTGATCTATCGCTGCAAAACGAAAAGGTAAAAAAGAGGGTTCCTCATCGATCGCTTTGCTTTGGTCTTCGAGAGCCTTTACTTACCTTATATGGAGCTTCCTGGATCCAATTTTCTTCAAAACATAGTCCTTTACATCGTGGATGCCAGCGCGAGGTAGACCCTCATTCGCCTTCGCCCCCGAAGAAAATATCGCCAGCTATCGCCAATTGATCGAATGTGTAGGACGTTATCGTTATAACTGATTGTTGAGAGATTGGCTTTGGATGCATTTTCAAGGCCATGGAATGAATACTATACTTTTAGTAAGGAATAGACAGCAGAATCACGGTATAGTAAAATCGAGCAGGCTAATTAAATAAGAATGCTTTCAACCACCTTTCGAGATCCTTCAACGTAATGTCGCTTCCCGACCTTCCTTTCTTTCGGCCTACCCCCGCTCTCTTAAGGCCTTTCCTTCGCTCTGCCGAGCTTACTACTTATCTGTTTCCTTTCCTCCGTCAGACTCTGTGGAAGCCCTCCCTTCTACCCCGCCTTGTTCGGATAAAGCCCTAGCCCTTGGGCTTGGTACGCTGAGGTAGACGATTCACGATCGGTTTTGAGAAGTAGCCGCCCCCCTGAAAGGAAGGAGGCGCAAATCGGTTTGGCAACTGTCCACAAGCTAAAGAGATTATTTGACTGTCGGAAGATGAGTTTGATTTGCATCTTATAAGTCATCATTTTGAAACTCAGCTTGTGCTTCGACGCACACTTTAGGATTGACAGGCTCATTGTATCCTCTTTTCAGCTTTAGCTGGAGTTTTACTAACCTGGATTTTCGGAATAAAGAACCCTACTGTCTTGAGAGGGAAAGATAGTTTAGGGAAAGCAAGTGTTGTGAAGTGATTGACCATATTCCTTTCTTCGCGGCTGGTTCTAAATGCTGGATGATATGAATTATAAAAGCCTCACTGTTGTGAGCCTAGTTTTCGCTTAAATCAATTCCATTCCATAAGCTAATAACATCCATTTCTCTTATCCGATTCCTTTTCCTCTATGGCTATTAAGGATAAGGAGCTTTGAAGCCACTCTTAGGCTATGCTATTGAGTACACTACTAGAAGAAAAGCTTAAATCAATAGTTACCAACGATTGCCTTAAAGTCATCCTCCCTGCCATGGAGAGAAGCTTCAATTTCCACTCGTGAGACTGAGCGAGACTAGGAATGACTAAGTTACCAAGATTGAGGACAAAAGGCCCGGGAAGGCTAGCTGGTACTTAGTGCCTCTCAATGAGAGCTATCGGATTGGGATGGAAGATAGAGCAGCGAAGGTAGCGGCAGAGATGGACAGCAGGACTTTTTTAGAATGCCATGCTCTAGATGCTCTCGAAGCAGTCGTAAGCCTAAGGTCAGTATCAGGTAAGTCAACTTCATACCTTAGGTTTAGCCTAGCCCTTTATTGGAATGCGAAGAAAATGGACAAAAATCCCGCCGTGAAAGTGGCACGAACCAGGATATCCTCGTAGAAGGAAAATGAAGTCGAGGAACCCATCCCGGAAATGGAGATGTACTCTTTGCCGGTGCCTGAAGAAGGCAAAAGCTCCGCCCCTCCTACTAAAATAAAACAGATTTACCTAGGAACCTCCTCTCGCGTTTACGGCCTTGCTCTCCTCCACGGAAAAGGGTAGCGGTAATAAGCGACCTCGAATGAAACCCGCTCGGGCTTCGCCTCAACGGGATGCCCATCGCTGCCTAAGAGCTAAAAGCTTAGCCTCTCTTCTTCTCTGATAGTTCATTCCATCTATGATCTATGCTAAGTGTACTAGTTCCTGTATTCAACGTAAAGTCAACTCTTTCATCTCTTATTGATTGCTCCAGCTCCTAAGGGTCGATGTAATTGAGCTTGATTACGCACCTGGTTGACTCTTAGTTACTGAAAGCGCTGATGAACGATCTTCCGGAAGCAAAACTCCTTCACGGCTTGAAGCTTAAGGGCTCTCGGAACTCCCTTTCGACGCTTTCTCGAGTCACCCTAACGTAACGGCTAATATCACTCTATTGATTCATGAGGAATGTGCATATTATTAATGAATGTGCACTATGCTTCACACATGTCATTCTTTCTTTGACTGTCAAACTAGATTGGTTGATGTAGTAGCAATCAGTTTCCAAGTCTTTTCCTCTATGCGGTGTGAAGTCTGCCAAAGGTAAAACTCTATTGTGCTTGTTCTGTTGCGATAGAGAACTATAACTTTATAAATCAAAATATCATACCTACAGCTAGGTACTCTAATCGGATAATCGTCTGATTGTTTCGGACAATGCTCTATTTTCTATTAGGAAAGAATAACTATCGATGTAGGATCCCTTTTACGTACAAAAGAAAGTCTTCTTTGTTCGAAAGAGTATATCCCCGAAGTGGAAGAAGTAGTGCTTTTCGTCCTCGCACGTGTACGCGAAACTCGGCTAAAGTAGTTTCATCGAGGCGTTATGTTATATACAACAATCTCCATCTTCTCCGCTGCACCTTCGGGAGTGAGGGACACTCGGACAGAAGGGGAGCTCCGGATGCCGGGGCCCTAGCGATTAGTCAATGCTGTTGTTCCGCGCGACTGAGCCATTTTCACCAACAATCCAGATCAGTTCCGACTCCAACACAGCCTGACATCCGCCATGTTGCCAGCGGGACGACTCGGAAGTGACTCCCCTAAGCCGAAGAAGAAAAGGAGCTTCGTCGAGCTGCTTTCAGAGTTCTTTCAGCACTGTTGGTGCCATCCGGTATGGTGCCTTTGCAGGAGGTCGAGCCCCAGGCATTAGCTCGATGCTGTGATCAATGGGTCGCCTTGGAGGAAGTTCCTTCGGCAACTTTAACCACACTCGATCCCCCACCTGGAACTTAGGATCGGTTCTGTGTCGGTCGTGCCTTTGTTTCTGCTGCCTTTGTGTTTTCTCCTTCATATCTGCAACCTGCCGGTGGTACCGGCGTTCTCCAGGAAACTAAGAGCTCGCTGCTGTAAAGAGGAGTGTGAAGAAAAAGTAAGACCATGAAGGTACCCCCCCTAACCTAACGGAGTATCCGAAGAACAGCTGCAAAGTGAGTAGAAATATGACCGAAACTTACTGAAAAGATGAACCGCATAAGCTATGTCCGGACGAGTTACTTTAAGATGAACAAGACTCCAAACCAGTTGACGATAGCGAGAAACATCACTGAGTGGTGCACCATCAGCAGGAGTCAGCCTAACATTAGGTTCAAGATCCTTTATCTCAAACTGCTGGCTGAGTAAGTTATTAAGATCATGGATACCAGTAACATCATCTCCCGTTCATATCATCAACAAAGAACAGTACCAGTAACCTACTTCCTAACAAAGAGAGCGGAATCATGAGTGCTAGATGTAAAACCAAACTGAGCAATAGTGGAGCTGAGTTTGGCAAACAAAGCAAGAGATGCTTGCTTTAGACCATATAAGGCACGACGAATACGGCAACCCTTATGAGGAGGATGGTCATACCCTGGAGGAGGCTGCATATACACTTCTTATGTTAGATCTCCATTTAGAAAGGCATTTTTAACATCCATCTGAAAAAGCTCTTCCGTATAGCTGCTACAGCAAGCAGTGAGCGAACAGAAGTAAGACGGGCCACAAGACGAGCTTTGTATCGCTCAACTGAACCCTCTGACCGAGTCTTAATCTTGTATACCCATTTGCTTCCCACAGCTTACTTTCCAGAAGGCAAGTAAACCAGATCCCAGGTAGGATTTTTCTCTAAAGCCTGTATTT
>JAYJMB010005192.1:0-11009 GCA_036873735.1 Pouteria campechiana | reverse complement strand
TCTCTCAGGCGTTACACAAAACAGATCGTCTACGCATTTCTGCCCTTCTTCATCATCATCCCTGTCTTCCTAAACGTTTTCTGGTTCGTCGCCTGCACCGTCTCCCCATCCTGCCGCGATTCCTTTGGGCTCGCTTACAGAATTCTCCTTCTCATCTTTGTGTTTTTGGTCATCGGCGTTGTTGTTTGGATCATAGTTGCTAATTGGCACCGGATCGAGCTGACGGTGATGATTGTTGGGGCTGCAGCGGATGCGCTTGCGAGGAACATTGGGCTTCTTGGGGTGCTTCCGTGCTTGTGCTTTGGGCTTGTTGTGTTCTATGCGCCGATTATTGTTTTCTTAGTATTTTCTCGGATGAATGGGAGGATCGTGCCCAAGGCGAGTGGTAAGACGGAGTATGATTGTGTTTGGAAGCAGGATAGCTGGGTGCCAGCGTATTTTACTCTGGCAATTGTCACGATGGTGTGGTCTGCAGCTGCAATGGTGGAGGCTCAGGTGTATGTGATTAGTGGTACTGTTGCTCAGTGGTACTTTGTGAAGGAGGGATCAACCCCTCGCCGGAGTATAAGGAGTTCTTTGAGGTGAGTTCCTGCAGTTTTCTTTGCATATATGAAACAGCAAATTCCATTCCTGGTTACCCTTAAAATTCAAAGCTGGTAAATTTGTAGTTGTAGATGGCTGCAGTTTGGTCGTTATGATGCTATCTTTTTAGCTAAGATGTGAGATTGAAGTTTTGAATATGAAGGAAAAAATAATATGATTTTTCATTCAGTATATAAAAATGCATATTATGAGCTTGAGTCAAGGAAAGGAGAAGTCTATAAGAGTGACTGACTAGTAAGATCAATTCGAAAATTACTGCCTTTGTGCTAAAAGGTATCATACAGGTTGCTGCTTGGTGAACCTAAGTTGTTATTAGTTTGTCAATATGACGTCTTAATTTATTCAAAGTATTTCCTAAAATAACTTCGGTATTCTTTCATTGTTGGATGCCTTTCCATTGAATTATAGCTGAATGAGGAGCTTTAGAAAAGTGAGTCTGCTCACTCAAGAAAAAAAAAAAAAACACCTAATTTTAATTTATAAGTCCTAGAAGCTAATTTTATGTTCTGAGTCTTCTGACGATGGACATATTCCAGTGTATCACAGTTTGAAATTTAATTACCTCAAGGTAGTGAATATAGTATAATTCTTAGCCCCTTGTTGTTGGATGAGAGGAGATCCCTTTCAGTCTTAACAGCCATCAGATCCCTGCACAGTATATGCATGTAAGCTTGGGATGGGATCTCAGTTTCTATCAGTTTTGCTTGTGATCAGTATTGGTATTGAATCTGATGGGGCCTGTAGAGGATGGACGAGTGTTCTCAATTTCGCTGAGAAGAGAAATTTTGCTAAGCTTAAAAAGAGAAAATTTTGCTAATTTCAAAGAAATTATTGATAATTTGGCCGAACTTTTTAGCTAAAAAATAAAAAAGGATTTTTTCCAAAAACCTTTTTAATAAATCATGATAAGTCTAATTGCACATTTAGAATAAAAAAATACCTTAAATGTCAATATATAAGAAGTAAAGTTTAAACAAAGCCTTTTATTGGGATTAATGAAGTTTGTAAAAAATCTCAAAAATTTTTTAAAAATGCAAACTCTGTCCCAAACTTTATAGACTCAAATTAAGGCTATAGATAATTATATTATATTCTATTAATTTTTTAAAAAATAACTGAAAAATATTTATTTAAAAAATAATTTACAAAATATTAATGTTATCCATTTTTTAAACCCCTAAAAAAAGAGAACTCATACCATATATTTTTTTGCAATCAATATATAATAAATACAGCTATTAAAAAAATTAAACCTTAATTTCTATTTATGTTAAATTGCTCTATTTTCGGTCATTTAAATGAAAAAAAAAACAAAAAATGAGTTTTACCTCTTGCAACTGCAAAGCGAACACTCTGCTGAGGATTTTGAACCTTCAACTGCTGGGAAATCAGATTGAAATGGAGTTTTCCACGGTAGGGAAGAAGAACATGAACTAGCCCCACGCTATTGGGTGTAGATCTTAGATTTCTAGCAAAAATTCTGCTGTTTGGTATTTGAATCGAATGTAAATCACTCCGAAAAATGAGTTTCAAAATTTCAAGGGAAGATTTTGAAACCCAAAAAACAGTGTAGAATGAGATCTGAGTAATTTTGGAAGAACCCACCACAAAGTTGCTGAAACTCCTCAAATCAGAAGCTCAAAACAGAGTTTTTGTGCTCAAATTTTACAATGGAGGCATTGAAAACGGGTTAACAACACTCAAAGAAGGGTTTCAGAAAGTCACAAGTTGAAATGAAGTGAAATCTTTCCCTCCTTTTCACGTCTGTTGTAGGGGGGATGAGATTTTCCCCCAAATTGAAGATATCGATAATGTCAAGATTTTCTCGAGATTAACTTGAGATTTTGGGCGAAATCTCAATAATTTCTCCTAATATATGAGATTATGGGTTTTCATGGGCAAGAGATGGACCAAGGCCCAGAAATCACTCATATTGCAAGTTTCTGGCCAACTTACCTCCAGGCTCTGCAGGCAAGGGTATTTGTTTTAACAACTTTCCATTTGTAATGCAACAAGTGGGTTAAGCCATCAAACAGTGGACTTTGTACATTGGCCATCTATGGTGGGGCTTATCATGTCAATTTACTTGATCACCTTGTTGCTGTGGCTCTTCAGTAACAATTAACAAATGAACATCATAGATATCTTGAGTTTAGATACCATTATTCCTTTTTTGTCTATGCTTATGTGTTTTGACCAAATTTATTTGTGTTAACTGTATAAATTGGAAATAATTTGAATTGGTTACACCTCTGTCCAATTAAGAGTTGCTTTTGCTTTGTATTGTTGTCTTTCTTTCTCTTCTTAGCCATGTATATCTTCCAGCATTTTGGAATAATAGATGAGTCTGCACTCCTTTAGTGTCATTTTGATAATGTTGACATCTTAACATACGTCAATGCTGCCACAGTTGACAATTCAAAAATGAAATAGTTAAAGACAAATGTAAATCAGATTTTTGATAAACAGAAACATTGATCATCGTCATCGTCATAACCTGTTCCCACCAAACTGCGGAACCATATAATAAACGTGTGTAGACATAAACGTTTACATTTACATTGTTTTTTTTTTTTTAATCTTAAATCAAGAAAACAATACATTATGCAGTTACCAGCTCTCTTTGGACCGTGAGTGAGGGGTGTAACTCACATATGGCATATATATACCACCTCCCTCCTCTTTCTTGTAATATGACCCACCATATGTATGCATGTACACATCTGAAATGTAGGAATACAGGATAGCTTTTTAGGTCCTCTGTTAAGTGCACTGCCACCTGGAGCAGAATTAAGAAACAAACATTCTAACTGATATTAGGAGGCACATTTAAGGTCACACTCAGGGCAAAGAGAACAAGAAGTTGAAAGAATAATGCCAGACAACATCGTGCATGCAGTGTTTTCTAATTATCTGAGTTGATCCATACCTTTGTGTATGTTTATGTATGGAAGAACTTGCCATGTCAAAATTATTTTTACGTAATTTGGAAATAATAATTTTTGTTTTTATATCCTTTCTGTAGATATGTATCTTAGAAAACAATATTTCAATATTTAGGCATGTTCCTTGTAGTCCAAGCAAGCCACCAACAAACAGCATATATCCATACATGTCCAGACCTGATCTAAACATTGTTTGGAGACATATGTCCAGATGAGCATTTCTAGATTCATGTGTGCTAAATCATCATCGTTGTCATCTTTATCATCATATGCTGTTTCTCACCTAAGTGGGGTCAACTTCATGGATTTTATGGTGCCATTTCTATCAATCTTGGGCTATTTCCTTAGTAAGCCCAAGTATTTTCATGCCTGTCTTGGTAACCTCTGTACATGTCCTTTTTTAGGTTTTTGGTCCGTTAAAAAGACATGCAAGAGTAAGCTGTCAGGGACAAAAAAAAGCATGAGTGTCAAATGTTCTTGCCATGTTGGACAAAATTGTATGTTATCATATAGAAACAATTTAGTCGATGTACCAAAAATAAGCTTAGATACAAGGTAAATCATTTACTAGTATGCAAATAGACGTCATTGATAAATTGCATGGCTTTTACTTTGTGGCCATGAGATATTTTTGGAATATTTAAAATTATTTTGATATATACATTTTATGAGATATATCTTATGGGGAAACATTTGCATCCCAATATCATATGCCTGTGTGCCAAGTGAATACATCATAACATATCATCGATATTGCAAATGCTTTTCAATCTGTTAAACATGCTTGGAATTTCCCAAAAGGTACTATATGATCAGAGAAGGATACATAATATGCATGATCCAGCTAAAGGGACAGCATTAAGGACTAACTACATTAGTTCATTACACACTGTAAATGTTGCAGAAATGCCTTTGGTCCCTCCTTTGGCACAGTATGCTTCTCAGGCCTGCTGATCTGTGTCGTTCGTGTGGTTCGTGCTGCTGTTGATAGTGCAAGGCGTGAAGATATTGCTTCTGGGATTGTTAACATTATACTCCGCTGCTGTGTAAATGTTTTCTTGTCGGCAATTGATTTTATCAACAAGTTCACAATCAATTTTGCAGCCATAACTGGTGAAGCTTACTGTTCTTCTGCTAAGATGACATATGAGCTTTTGAGACGTAATCTTCTCTCAGCTGTTTTTGTGGAGACTGTCTCCACACGTATTCTGGCAGGGATTATCTTTGTCGTGTCTGCAATATATGCGATAATTGTGAGTAATCAATCAAACTCTTTTACAGTTTTCTGCACATGCACACACACGTGCCTCCAATATATTCAATCACACACACATGTGTGTGCATTCTAGTAGGGATTATATTTGTCATGTCTGCAATGTATGCAATCACTCACACACCCATGCACACCACACATATTCTGGCAGCGATTATCTTCGTCGTGTATGTAATATATGCAATCACACACCCACACACCATGTATTCTGGCAGGGATTATCTTCGCTGTCTCTGCAATATATGCAATCACACAGACACACATGGATTATCTTTGTTGTGTATGTATGTATGTCTTCCTAAAATGTTGGATCCATACAGGTGGGACCCACGGTTTACAGCAAATGGTGTTGTCTGGGCCCTATTAGTGGGGTTTCAAAATAATTCTAGACTTTCGGATCCTTGTCATCAAAATTTTCCCTGTTTCTGAGCTTTGCTATATTTCTCTCCTAACCATGTATTTATAGGCTGGAAGTAAGGGATAAGGATCTTTGAATCTTGAAAATTTTTTGACATCATGGGGCCCTCTGGGGTCCAGGCTCCATTAGTAGGCTGTCAAAATAATTCTTTACTGTTGGATCTTTGTCATCAAACTTTTACCTGTTTCAGCGATTTGCTATATTTCTTTCCTAACCATCTATTTATAGGCTAGTGAGTAAAGGGTAAGGATCTTTGAACCTTGAAAATTTAGGTCTTTCTACATCCATGTGGTCCTTTGGGTTAATGGTCCAGATTGTTTGACCTTTTTAACTCTTTCATTGGAATGGGTCTTTCTGCATACTTGGGCTAAAACTGTATCTTTGCGTCTGAGTTGGTGAGAATATTTGCATTCTCATGAAATGCAAGAAGATAACCAATTTTTATGATTTTCTGAAGGTTCTCTATGTGCCCAGTCTCAGGCCATTGCTTCACTAGTGTCACCCTGTTCTAGTAACCTAGTAAAAGTGAGATAATTGAATCTTTCTTTACCATTTCTTACACCATGATTCCTTCTGTCAATTGGAAATCCATCTTGCCCAGTTGAGTCCTGACATGTTTTGCCCCTCAACGTTCTCCTTGCAAGGGATAATGGACAAACTGAAAGATTTGTTTTTAAAGATGTGTATGCTCTTCCACAGAGTTCAATTTCATAATTCATTGTTACACTGGCCTTGAAAACTTAGCCACCCGAAGTATATTCCATGTTTGGGATAGAATTTAAATCTTGTTTGTGGACCATAAATGTGGATTTTTATGGTTTCGTACTGTAAATACAACTGTACACGGATAAGAAAATTTTGTAGTTAGTACATGAACCTACCTGACTCCTTGTTGGATCTTTGCCTTTGACCCAAAGTTGACCTGTTTATGGTCGTGCCAAAATTTTGGATGTAGATCTAATTGAGCTGGCTCACAAGCTTGGGTAATCTATAGATCTAAAGTCTAAACAAGCATTGATGAACAGAATGTTCACAGTGTCCAAGAAGCTTGAAAAGATTCAGAGGAATTGGCTTTGGGAGGTTAGATGCAATGAGAAAAACTACTACTATATTAAGATACCAGTACAAAAAGTCTATGAAAGGAAGGGTACGGGTTGCGGGGATACAGGAAACATACTAATGCCTTTACACGATGAGGAGTATGCAAAGGAGCAGGATGTCTTTTGGTAGGACACTATCCACAAGGTGGAGTAGAGATTCTTAAAGAGAGCATGAATGGAATTGACAATATTCATGAAGCCAGATGGGAAATGAATTGGTTTTGGAATTGATGGGTTAAGAGTTTTCTGTTGGGAGGATAGGTTGGCATGGGACTGCCGGACTGGCCACTGGCTTTGAGATTTTCTGTTTATCTACTATCATTTAGGAAAAAATGTCTGTCAAAGTATGATGGTGGGGGATCACCTGAGATAGATGCTGTCTCCAATGGAAAATCTCAAGTATGGTGAAGTAGAAGATTTCTTCAATGTCAGTGGGAATCTAATGACTTTTTGAGGTCAGTCATTGATATCAATGTGGCTATTAGTGTTAATTTAAGACTAAATGAGGTCGTGCTGCTATGCTCCAAAGTGTGCTTCACTCTTTCTGTTGCTCTCTAAAGGTTGCGGCTTCCATTTGGTCAGCAAAGGTAAGCATCTCATCCAGGGCCATCTGTATGTTTGGGTAACATATCCCAAAGTGCTTTTGTTGTGGTGCAGAGAGGATGAAATAATGCATCATATGTCAATTCACTAGCTTTTGCAATATCTCCATCAATCTTTTGGTTTGGTCCAATCTTCCAAAGTGAGTATAAGATAGGTTTTGATGGGTCAGACCTTGATTGAAGGGAGAAGTTGTTTGAGTCCATTCACATTGTGTTGGGAAATATGCAATAAAAGGGGGATCTAGTCAGTAATTGTAATGATCCATAGCCATGCTATTGAGTTATGCTACTGAGTTATTGTCTGATCTGGACCATTACAATCCTCACGGCTTTACCCCTTTGTGGTTACCGCTCATACTACTCTCACAAAAAGTACATCCACAAGTTTCTATAAAGCCCACATATATAAACCATGACGTCTTTCCCACCTGAGCAATGTAGGATATCACATCCATTCTCCTTGGGCTCCAGTATCCTCTTTGGACACACTCTCATTCTTGGATTATTGGAAGTTGGCTCTGATACCATTTATAATGACCCATGACCATGTTGCTGAGGCATTGTTTGCTCTAGACCATTGCAGTCCTCATGCCCCTTTGTGGTTGCCGTTCATATAACTCTCACAAAAGGTGCCTCAACAAGTTTCCACAAAGCCTACATATATAAACTAGGAAACCCAAACATGGAAAGAATCAGCAATTGTTTAGATATGCTTTCTAATGTTCTGGGATGTGCTTGCACTACATCTACTTGGAGATCGATAGGTTATGGTCATGAACAAACTGTCAAAACATAACCAATTAGCCATTTGGTTTCTCCCTTCTTTTGGGTCATATAAGCTGAATTTGATGGGTTTTGTGTCCCTTTGAGATCTAGCATTAGCTTTGATTGTGGTGGGTATCATTGGCCCTATCACCACCAGTGGGACATATGGCTTAGACCTATGTTCCTTGTAACTTTTATTTTTCACGCAATAAACAACCAGTGGTACTGTCCATATCATACGTAGCAAGAGAGAAGAAAGCTTTGTGGCTTTTGGCCACTAAGTTTTCTGGCATTATCATCATTGATGGTACCTTTTTGAATGTTGTCGTTTGGATTAATGAAGAGTCCTAAAACCCTGGAAGTGAGTTTCTGCATCAGTGGGATTTGGGCATTCGCCAAACATTGCCTTTACCTTTGTTAGATTGGTGAATGATATCGTGAGTGGCAAATGATGTTCTTGATGTGCTGGTTAAGGGTTTGCAGCTAATTGTGTTCCTGCTGTGAGCTTCAGCCACCACCAGCAAACTTTCTAATTTTGTTTCAAGCATCATCCCATATATCTAATTTTATTTCTTGTGATAGGGACAGCTCCATTTTGGATCATTACTATAGCTTAGAAGATTTAATTCTCTTTTCGAATCCTCCGTCTGCCTAAGCATGGTCCCAAACATGTTTTTATACACCCACATGGTTACAAACATGGATGCTTTTATCATTCCCGAACATTCATTGCAGCTCTTGCTTCTAGCTTCCCATGAGGGGATTGGATGTCATCTTGCATGGAACTCCACAATGCTTGACCTATTTTAGGCAGCTAGTTGTTATCTCTATCATTGATTCACATAAATGCATTAGAAGACTGGACTCTTTAAAATGTTTTCTATTAACACTTCCAACGGAATTTTTTTTGGCTTAAACTATCATCTGATGTTTAAAGTTCTGATTGTAAATTATTATCATGTCAACTAAAACAGGTCTGTGCAATTCTAAAGGCTGTCAGCTCACTTGGAGCAGAGGCTTACTTTGTTGGTGTCCTTGCATGGATCCTGCTGCTTTTGGTGCTGAGTTTCTTTGTCCATGTTCTGGATAATGTTATCGACACTGTTTATGTGTGCTATGCTATAGATCGGGACAAGGGTGAGGTGTGCAAAAAGGATATCCATGAAGTTTATGTCCACATTCCAATCAGTAGGAATGATAGACATCCTCACGTTGCGAGGACTCCACTGACTGTATGATTAATTTATGCCCTTCACTGACCCATTTCACCATCCATCATCACCATACCATAAAGGATGAATGTGCAGCTTGTGAATTATAAACCACCTTCCATTGTATCTTTCTCTGTGTATTGTTCGAGGTTTGCTTCAATAAAAGGCAATTAGGAAGATACTGGTGTAATGTTGTTTGGATGGGCCTCTTCCCTGAAACCACTTGATGATTAAGTTGATAGCTTGAATTACTGGCACGAGATCATATGTCATTTTGGCGCCATTTTTTAGTAGAATGCTACTTGTGTGCCTACTAGCAAGACCGTGATAGTAATTATGAACCAAAATTTGCCCGTGTGCTAGATCGTAATGGTTTGTTCATCTGGAGCTTACACATATATGCCTCAGATTCTAGTATGGTTTACTTATTACTGAATTAGCATTTTTAGGAATTAAATGTGTGATTTAAAAAGAATAATTGACGGTAGCCGCCGCTTATATTCTGAGATTTATGGTACTTGCCAAAAGAATGCTCGGCCATCATTCCTTTCCTCCCCCTTTTTTAAGAATCTCAAAATACGGTTTTGTCATTTTAGCCCGTGGATGGTCTCCATCTCCGTTGGAATTAGTTGCTGGGTTTGTGCTGCCTTGGAAAACCTTTCGATGACTCCTACCATGCTTGGAAGTCAACAACTAGGTGCTCTGCCTATGGCCGAAACCAATGGTGCCAAGCACTTGAAGATATACCTCAATAGGTTTTTTTTTTTCCAACTTAAAATGCTTTTGAAGTTATACAGGGAATTTTTTTTCCTTGTGCAAAATTTTACACTAGTTATTCAGTTTATTAAAATTTATTTTTATTTACTTTTTTTATATGTGAAATCGCAACTTTCCTAGTAACTAACATAGTGAAACATCGAACTCTCTTTTCCTTATATATCATCACTTCTAATGCATCAATTTTCAATAGAAAATATAATGCATCAAGATTCCAATGCTGCCCACCAATGAGAGATGTGTATCCGACGTAAATTGTACTGCATTCTGCAGCTCTTCAGAGCAACGCATCTCAATACAAGTGACGTTGAAGACAACACCATGGCGGGCTAATATGCTTGCAATTGCTAGGTAGTCATCACATAGACAAAAATGAGCTAAAGCATGCGAATGGTTTCCGTAGTGCCAGCAATGCCCGCAATCTTTACTTAAATCTTGGCACTGATGTCTTGAAAGATTGACGACAAGATCCACTCCGTGGTTAAGGAGCATTTGGGAGTACCAAGAGACAGAACGTGTCATGTTGGTTGCTTTCTTCAACTACTTTCATGGTAGGAAAAAAAGGGCTGACATCCGGGGCTAGTTTTTGTTGGCCCCTCTCTTCGTTGGATCACCGCTTTCCTATTTAAGCTTCCTTATAGCTTTTGCGACAACTTCCAAGCCAAGCCTTCATGCATGTAAAACATTAATACTTTGGAGGGGGTCATTACACCCTTTTTAGGCTTAATTTGCTAGGAATATAATTGAATGGAAAGAAAATTAATGTTATAATAGAAATACAATGTCTATTATAAAGTAAACAAAGTTAAAAATCAATAAGAGACAAATGATTCAAAAAGAAATAATAATTAAAAAAAGTAAAATTGTTGAAGAAAATATATGTCAAATAAACCTTTGAGAAAATTAATTTCTAAGTAAATTCATGCAAATCCAAGCAATTCTATTCAAAAAATCAAGCCCTTTGGTGACGAAGTTGCTTGGTGGGTTTGAAATTAAAATTTTGGAATGTAGAAGTTAATTAGGCTTCGTTAGAATTTGAATTCCTGCAATAGTTGATGGACATAGGGTTTGAGCGGCAGCGCTTTGGCATGATTCAGAAGAGAGACGGGGAAATTCACCAGCACTTTAGAAGAAAGTGTAGGGGAAGTGGGGAATCATGAGGTGAAGGCATTGGGGTAAGTTGCAGTAGCTTTAGAAAAAAAGAGACGTAAGTTGCATGAGCTTTAGAAGAAAGGAGAGGCTGAGAGAGAGAGAGAGAGAGAGAGAGAGAGAGAGAGAGAGAGAGAGAGAGAGAGAGAGAGAGAGAGAGAGAGAG
>JAYJMB010005191.1:0-12221 GCA_036873735.1 Pouteria campechiana | reverse complement strand
ACTAATTACTCCTCGTGGGATCGACCCTTACTCACACTACTACAGAAAATTAGATTGAAGCAAGGTTCTAAATTTGGGTGCCCACGACAGCACCACCAATTGATAATATCTAAAAAGCATAATTTCATAGCTTGCTTTGAATTAAGTAGGATGGCCTTGTAAACAAATGAGATCGTGGTCTATCTAGGAATATCAAGTAAATGGAAGCTGTGGAGCTTGTGGAGTTATAGAACTTGAAGATAATGGGATCATAAGGTAAGTAGGCTTTCTCTTTGGTTGAATGTGGTGCTAAATGGGGGTATGGAATATCTCATTTGGTTGTATCTGGGCATGGATGTATAATTGGGCATATTAAAGATCCCATGCTTTTATAAGAATATGGTTATTATGTTAGTGACTACATGAATTTTGGTGATGATGAATATCCCTTGGATTGTAATAATTAGTAGATGTTTATGATATGAATAGGTGATGGTTGGAGATAGAAAGTTTCCCGCGTTTTATCGATAATGATAATTACTCATGTGTATGAATATCAAAATGAAAGGGATAAAGAATATCTCATCATTGATTATGAATTGATGATAGATAGGGATAAGGACTATCCCATGATTCTTCTTATTGTGGTATACATATGTGGATATATATATATATATGTAGATGGAATGTGAAACACTCCATGAATTCTATTGGACAAAATAGTATGATGTGGTGTAGTGTCTAAATGTCATAGTTACGTTTTGTGGTGCTTGCATGGCACAATTATGGTATGAGATGCCCAAAATAGGCCAGACTTGATATGATGTGCCTGGACAACACAAATATGATATGATTTAATATGCCTGAATGGCATGGAGCATTTTGTTGGAAAATGAGGACGTCATCCTCATGGTATGATTACATTGTCATGAATTTATGTATGTTGTGTTTTACATCTCAGAATGATATGTGAGTATATTGTATTCATGGTTATGATTCTCAATGGTTGGGATGAAAGTTACTATTTTGGAATTGATTATTTTTTACTAACATGCCTACTTATTAAGTTGCCCAGACTCGTGCCTTCTTATTCTATTTTTTTAGTTGATAGGACAAGTAAAGAATTCTAATTGTGGGTCAGAACTGATGATCAGGAGTTGAAGATATTTTATTGCGATATCCCATTGTGTTTATATAATTGAAAGTTTATTATGTATTCTCGGTATCCCATTGTGTTTATATAATTGAAAGTTTATTATGTATTCTATCTTGTAATATTTATGATTTCAAATCATGTGTAATGAAAAGCATTGGCATGTCATAGTAACTTAGTTAGAATATTGTGATAGAATGATATGATTTCCCTAGGATGTATTGCCATCATGATATGGTTTTGGTCTTTGGTAGGTAGCTATGGGTGTGGGTGTGAATTTGTGGTTAATATTATTATTTTGTGATTATTTTTGTGATTATGAAAATTTTAGAATTATATATTAATGTATGCATAGGTATAGATCTTGATATTTTAGGGGAGACTTTGCTGAATTTTTGGCAGAATATTTTCCTTCAAAATGGGGAAATATTAGGAGAATGGGACATAGGCTCCTAGGCAGGGCATTACAATTTGAGATTAAGAAAACCAACAAGAATCGAAGAAAAAAGAAAACAAAACAAAACCAAAAGGAAACTAAAAATCCTAAGAGAGAAGAGCTTGACTTTATCCTTCTTTACTCAACATCTTTGAGGTGGATTTTGGCTTTTTGGTGCTTGGGTTCTTCAAATTTTGGTATTAGCTTGTGAGCTTTTTTTGGGGCACTCATTTGATAAACATATTTGATTGATTCAGTGTCATCCAAATTATAACCATTGACCAATATTACTTCCAATGCTTTCATGGACTTTTCTAAAAACTCTTCAATATTTCCATCCACTACATCAATTTTGAACTAATCATTGATCTCATTAGTCAGGTTCATCTCCTTGTCCATATTCAATTTCACTTTGTAGTCATGGATTTCCAGTATCTTTTCTTCCTCCAAACCTATAAAAGAAGAAGAAATAGTCACTAGAAAGGATGAATTATTGCCTAAGAATGCATACCTTAGATGATTAGGCAATTGTTTTCATTCTAATACGACATTGACTTCTTCCATTGGTGACTTATCTTGAAGATTTTCCATGTTGTTACCAGATTTCTCTTATTGTAATGCCTCCAAAGCCAAAACATGCTCCATAGCCTTGGATCTTAATTTGTGATCGCAAGCCAAAACTTGCTCAGGTTGACTTGGTAATTTTCCATTGACATGACTCTGAATTACCTTTATAATGTGCCCCAGCTGAGTCTCTGTCTTCTCCATAGATGCCTCCATGTTTTGGAATCTTGTTTTATTATTTTGCTATTGAGTTTGGGTTGCTTCGATAAAATTTTGTAAAGTCTCTTCTAAGGTAGGCTTCATTAGTTGAAATGAAGTTCCAGCTTGATTCTAACTCTGATTGTTATTCCATAAGAATTTTGGATGACTCCTCCAACTAGGGTTATAGGTATTCATGGATCATTGCAAGGTCACTGGTTGAAGAAACTCATTATGTTGGCTTGTCTAAAAAATCTACAAAACCTTGACTAGAAGAACAAAAATTTTGTGAGTGACTAGAAATACCATAAATTGAATATACCAAATTAGGAGTAGGTAATTTCTTGTTCATCATTATGGAGCACATCATTTTCATCTAGTTTGCAAGCTCCAACACTTGTGTAACAAGTTCAGTGTTAATATTCACTTCATATATACCCCTAGATTCAACTCCAACACTTTTCTACTATGAATTTTCCCCAAGCTTCTCATAAAGATCACAGTTCTATTCTAGGGTCCTTTTTCCCATTGCACCTCCTGCAGCATTATCAACTAAAGCTTGGCATAATTATGTTAGTCCATCGTAGAAAAATTGGTTCAATAACTCTAAAGGAAACTAATGGTGAGGACATTAGATACGTAGTATTTTGAATATGTTGTTGGTTCCCAAAGCATGGCTTAACCCAAGAGGGGAGGGGTGAATTGGGTATATAAAAATTTATTACTTAACCCCTGTTAGAACATTTTTCTCTTTTCATGCTTGTATGTGGTGAGATGTAAAGTGAATGATAAAACTGTAAAGTGCGTAAAGGATAAAACAAGTAAAAAAACACACACAAACAATATGATTTTTATAGTGGTTTGGGAACACCACCCCTACATCCACTCTTCAAAGAATACATACTCATTATGCCTTGGGTTTCACTATATCCCATATAATGGAAATACAATAGTACTCCTAGCACTCTTCTAGATTCCAGCTCTAGGGGGCATAAAAATAGTACTCCCACTACTCTTCTAGTTTTCACGAGCTCACCAGGATACTCACTAGTTTCAAAAATCACCAGCAAACTTAATGATTTTCTAGAGATCGCCAACAACTCTCTGGTTTTCAAATTAACTAGAAAACTATTATACTTTTATAAGGTGTTATAATGAAGTATAGGGAAGATGAAATCTTTTACAACTCTAGTAATACAAAAAGATCTTCCCAAAATATAAAGACAATGGCCATTAAGAATATGAAGGTTTAAGCTCAAGGGTAGATAATTGAAGGTTTAAGTTCTTAACTATGGGTGGAAGGATTTGCATAAGGTTAAACATATCTAAAAAGTATTCCTTCACCTTGTATTGTTCTACCTTGTCTCCTTAAATAGCTTCTTTATAAATTCCAACCGCTGGAGAAAGATGATCTTCATTGAATGCAAAGACGAAATTAGATGAGTAGGAGATAAATGTAGAAGGCTGTTCTGATAATCTCCCATTTGAAAATGTCATCTTCTAATTAATTCTCATATAGTTGGAGCCATTCTGCAATGCCGACCTTGACATTGAAGAAGATGAATAGCTAGTTCAAGCAACTGAAAAATGAGGAGATGTTGCAAATCTTACTTGATTCATGATTTTGGAAAGAAGACAATAACTTTTGACAAATTTAGCTGCTCTACTTTGACTAGTGCTTTATTGCATTTATTTGAAGTTAATATCCAACAAAGTCTCTTTCCAACTCGACAAACTCTCTTCATCTCTTACTTTGTCCAAAGTTGATTCTAAATGAAGTTGAGCTTCTTCATTTTCAAACAAATGTGTTTTTCTCTTTAAACTTCTTCTTTCATCAATTGCCTTTTTATTATCTCTTTGGATAGTATAATATTTTGAATAGAGTATTTAGATTGACATCTTTAAGCATATTTTGAAATCTTTACAACTCAAACTTTTTGAAATTTGGCAAATGGTTAGAGCAAATATCTGCAGTCTTGCACTTAGAAAATTGAATGGGTTATTCATGTTTGATTATTATTTAGCACTTAGAACCTTCAAGCATTTTGTTCTCCTTCAATGGATTATTTACTTTTACCATCCAGAAAGGTTATAGACCGCTTGAAAGAATATTGTTGCAAAATCTAGTTGCTACAGAGTATTAAATTTCTAATATTTTAAAATAATGAATTTCCACATAGCAAGTTACTGAAGCAGATCACTGTAACACTTGGTTTATTACTTCATCTGCTAATTAGCTGAAGCTTTATTTATAGGTTGCTATAGCAAATTACTATAGTAATTTGTCAGTTACTTTTTTTGCTAATTCGAGCTTTGTCTTCCACTTCATCTGCTAATTTGTCTGAAGCTTTACTTCGTCTTCTACTTCATTTTAGACAACTTTGTCATCCACTTCATCTTAAACAATCCACTTCATCTTAGACAATCTACTTCATCTTTCACTATCGACGATTCCACTTTGTCTGTAATTGTAGTAGTATTGTAGCATTTTATTATAGCAGCACATTTGCACTTGGAAATTTCTACACTTTTGCCACATTGTTAGCTTATCATTTTTCATTATACTTTCCATTGCAAATCATAATTTAATTATCCATATGAAATTCGCATGAGTTGTAAAGCATGGATATGTACTTTAAATCATGATTTTGCATCTATAAGCTCATTTCAGCACTCATTTAAGCACTCATTCTTTTTCATTTAAAAAGATATCTCTTTAAGGCACTTTTAACATATGATCTAAGGCATGATAAACAAGGTTTAAAATAATATGAGTTAATATAATTTTTCCTTCTAGACTTATATCAAGATGTGTATACTTTCATAAATGTTATTTCAACATATTTTAGGCATATCTTTCTACATTTTAAGCTTTCTATACTAGAAGCATCATTAGCATAAATCAAGTCTTAAGACAAGTTTTATTTTCATTGAAATCATATAATAATCCCAACATATGTCCTCCTCATGGAATGCCTCACCCTTTAATTGAGCAAAATTTCCTAGCTTACCTCTCAATTCTGTAGTTTTGGCATGGAACTAAAATTTATCAATAAATTTAATGTAAATTGCATCCCAAGTGTTTAGTAAACAAGGAGCCAATAACATAAACCAGGTTTTTTGCTACATCCTTCAAGGTATATGGAAAGCATCTCATGAGCAATTGATCCTTTAAAAGTCCCTGCAAAAGAAAAGTTTTAATAGTTATATAAAATCATGCACGAAAATTAAAGGATCTTTTGCAGCACTACCATGAAAAAAAAGGAAGAATGTTAAAATGCATATGTTTAAGCACATAATTCTTGGCATTATCATCTAGGAGAATGCATGAAGGTGACGTACCAATCATAGGGCATACAAATTCCTTTATCAATTATTGTGCTTGTTGAGTCACCCTCTTTTCATTTTAGGCCCCAAAAATTTTGTAATCGATGGATATGGTTAGCAGTTTGACATGGCTAGCACCAGTGTGTAGGTGCATGATGATTATGGGCAAACATGGTAAATTAGAGTAAATATGTGTGGTGCATTGAGGACCTAGGTGATTGGTAGTGAGTTTGGCAGCAAAACATGATGTAGAGGGGCAAACTTGGACTGCTCGTGCACGATCTTAGGCACACTCCGGAGCATCATAATGGGAGAGGTTATGGTACTCCACCTCGCCCATAGGACTTGCAAAGCAGCCATTTCCATCCATTTATGATATCTCCCAAGCTCCAAAACCCTATGGAGATTGTAGAAAACTGAACTAGACTCACATTAGATTGACTTTCCGACATTTTGTAAAAATCTAGCCTAAAGAAAAACACCTTTTGAACTATGTGGAGCCATCTATAGTTGTCGGGAAATTAGGCTTTGAAGACCCAACTTAGTTGGTTGCAAATCAAGTGGAGAAATTAAGAGGTAAGTTGCTTATATTGATGACCAATGCATTTAATACCATTTTACAATGAATTCTTGCTTAAAAAGTTAAGTTCTAAAATTTTAATCAGTTGGGAAGTTGGGCAATGATACAATTAGTGGTGTAATGAGTGATTTGATGATGTATTTAAGTATAGGATTAGTAAAGATAATTAGTTATGTACATTGAAACAGAAATTTTAGCCATTGGGTAGCTGTAAATGTGAATCTTTCAAACTGCCTACTAAGTGTATGACAAAAAAGAGAAGCTGTCTGATTAGCAAGTATTAGTAGATCATTAAGGCTGTTTGAAAGATTATAGACAGGGGTAAAAAGATGACATAATGTGATGAGTTAAATTATAGACAACATTAGTTATGTTAAGTGCAATGTAAGTGCATTTGAATAATGGAACCATATGCAACCTGAATACATGACTTGGCATTTGGAAGTTGGTTGTGCCAACATCAAAATTGAGTCTAATTGTGGTGCAGTGCCAAATTATAAGGTAAGTAGATTCTTGTGTTTTCTATAAGTTAAATAGTTATGTTTAATTGAATTTTACCAAGCATGCTTGTTGCTTCGATTATGCGCATGGCTATTGATTGAATTCATGAATGTATTGTTGCATAAATTATGGATTATGCTCAATGGTTGATATTGGATGGTTCAGTTTGGGATTTACACTACAAAAACTACAAGTAACATAGTGCATATAACAGATGGGTTATTAATATACATCATGTAATGTGACAGGTTGATCATGCTTAGCATTCTTAGCTGAAACATATATAGCGTCATTAATTTTTACATTTTGACATAGAATTTGAATGAATTGGAAAAAAAATTTAACATTAAAGTTATAGTTCTCATAATTATCTTTCCAATGATCTAAGAATCATTAAATTCTAAGTTGACATGACAAAGTTATAGTTGAAAGAGTATAAGGTCTCTGATAAAAGTAGTGTCACTTGTGGGCCCCACGATTCAAACTTTAGGCTAATATAGAAAACTTTATCAATATAAAAATTATAAAACTTGAAATTATCTATCAAATGGCATTAAAATCACTCAATTTTGAGTCAATGTGAATTAGTTATGGTCAAATTAATGAAACTGCTCCTAGGGGAATGATCAACTAAAAAAGGGTCACTTGTGGGCCCCACAACTCAAAATCTAGGCTGAATTAGAATAGTGGTCAACATGAAATGTTTAGGCTCTAAAATTATCTATCTAATGGAACAAATATCACTCAATTTGGATTTATTATGAGAAAGTACAGTCAAATTACTATTACTATTCCCTGATGATGAACTTAAAATGTTTAGTCTAGTTAGTAGAGCATGTGTGGCTAATTGAGAGAGTTTGATCAGTGTAGAGGCTTGGTTGGCTAGTCTTGATATGCTAAGGTGGCGTGAAGGCTAAGTTGGCCTAGGATGGAGGTGCCTTGATGGCATGAGGGCTAGGTAGGCTCGAGGTTGGTTCCGCCTAGTGGCCACAGGCGTGTAGGCCAAGGTTTAGCTCGGGGCTTGGCTTTGTTGGCCGACTAGCCTGTGTTTTGCCTAGAGTGAAGGCGAAGAGGCCAGGATTGGCTTGGGGCTTGGCTGTGATGCCTGGATAGCCCGATAGACTTGACACTCGCATAGGGTGAGGCCAGAATCAACCTGATTTTTGAGACACTGCTGATTATTTCATTAGGTTTAAACAGAGAAACTGTGATCCCTGTGGAGCAAAGTGGGCAGAATGATCACCGGGGCAGGTTGGGCCTAGTCAAAGTGTGGGTCTTGGCAGTCCTTATAGCTAGGGATACAGGGAGGAACTAGAACACACCAAAGTTATAAGAAGGTCAGGTCTTCACAGTGAGCAGCCTTCCGAGCCTGGACATAAGACAATGATTAATGATATTAATGAGATAAGGAAAATGATTATTAATATGTGGTGGGTTAGTTGAGTGTTGCATTGAGACAAAATTACTTGTTATAGTATTTCATGCAATACACCTAGTTCAGGGTTTCTTAACATAATTTGTATTCGTCTTATGATATCATTTGGATTGCATATTGACACTTGTTCTAGTTAGTGATTATATTTGAATTTTTGTATTAGTGAGCGTTTTTTGCTGCTATTGGTTTAATTGCACATATGCTTACTGAGTTGCCCAGACTCGCCTTGTTTTATTTGGGTTTTAGCTGATATGTCAAAAAAGGGCGCCTAACGTGTGGTTAGGGCTCCAAACTGGGATAAGGCCTAATGCGAACCATTTATGAGCTGTTCTTTTGCACATTTTTAGGCCTTATAAATATATTTTTGGAGATTATAGGATCATGTAAATACTTAAAGTGTAAAAGTGATGTGAATTATAGTTATATGACTAGTGGTTTTACATGTCATTCATGTGATATGATTATATATGTAATTCCTTAATACCATTACTATGTAACTATGATTCTGGGCTTGCGTGGTTATGTATTAGCCCAGCATGCTAGTGTAATGTATCATGTGGTCTTTTAATTACAATTATGATTATAAAGGTGTGGAATTTCTTGCATTTTAGGGGAGATTCTGTCGGATTCTCCTCTAGAGTGTGAGTTGGTAGTGCTCGGATTGCGGGACTTTACATAGTGGTATCAGAATAGAGTTATGCCTGATACCTAGATGGTAGTAAGGCTAAAGATAAGTCCTAGAATAATAATGGTATTGAAACATGGAATGAATCAATGAATGACATGCCTAGTATAAATCTACAGGTGAGTCGGTGAGTCACTAGAAACATGGGGGACCTGTTATATATCTAGGTTTTAATTGTTTATGCTTATGTAAGTTTATAATTTATGAACTGGAATTGATAATGTCCTTACTGCAATAATGGCACCAAGGAGACAAGTTGATAAGGGGAAAGCACTAATGGTGGAGGAAGAACCACCATGGAGGCCAACCCACACCAGCACCCATACAATTGGAGTGGTCCTTAGAGAGGCTCCAATTGAGACTCCCAAGATAGAGGAGGTGCCAGGCTTGACCCAAACTAAGTGGTAGGAGATAGCCAGTGGGCCCTCCTCTGATCATGATGAGGTCGGACCATCCTAATGACAGTCAATTCTAGTGGTGGGGCTGTGCCACAAGTGCCACCTCAGGCATTGATGCTAGAGTTGGTTACAATATTGGTAGGCCTTACCCAAACATTGTAGGAGCTTATTTGAACACAACAGAGGTAGACTAAGGGTACCCAACAGTTGGCTGGGCAGGGTAGAAGGCAGGCAACCATGGAAGAAGACATGAGGAATCGCCCGCAAGGACAGCCTGAATTGGGCCTGAATATGAAGTCTTTTCAAATTATGAAGACCCCAGTATTCAAGGGATAGAAAGATTATTAAATTATTGAGGCTTAGATGAAGGGAATGAAGAAAGCATTCATGTACATGCAGTGCCTAGAGGAGCACAAGGTACTATATGGAGCCTACTAGCTCTAGGATGAGACCGAACAGTGGTGGGAGGTGAAGAGACTAACCAATCCAAATAATGGAATAGGGATGGCATGGGTAGACTTTAGAGTAAGGTTTCTCTATTGATATATTCCTGCTACTGAGAAGGCTCACCGAGCCATAGAGTTTTTAGCATTATTCTAGGGGGAGAGGATAGTGGAGGAATATGATGAGCACTTCATATCATTAGCCAAATTTATGTTGTGGGCTTAGATGGATTCAATTAAGACTGCATAGAAATTCCAAAGTGGCCTAAGGCCAACCATTCGACAGAGGTTGATTCCACACCCTTTGACCCGATATGAGGACATTTTGGAGTATGCCCGCATGGTGGAGCTAGAGGATGAGGAGCAGAACAGATTTAGGGAGAGGAGGCGTGCTAGGGACATTGAGATGGGGCATAAGAAGAAGCCTCAGATCGAGCAGAGCAACATAACGACTTTGGGTGGAGTGTGTTTCCATTGCAAGCAACCTAAACATAAGCAATTTGAGTGTCCCTTGTTTCTAGGAGGCCAAAGACATGCCAGACATGATCCACTACAAGAAAAATGGTAGAGGCAGGTCAGACTACAGAGCAAACACGAGGGCCTGGACAGAGGAGGCCCTTGACTTGTTTCTTGTGTGAAGGGGTAGGTTAAATAAGGAGAGCTGTCCTCTAGCATAGGTAAGGGGTGAGAGTGTAGCCACTCAAGCACCACAGCAGCCGAAGTGTGACGGGATGTGGAGGCAAGGTTGAGGTCATGGGTCTCATATAGTTCCAGGCAGACCACAGGTGGAGCAGAGGTTGGCATTGACTGCAGTAGTCCAAACTATGAATGCTTAGGAGGCCCAAGCCATGAATCATGTGACCATTAGTAATCTCTTGGTTTGTGACTACATGGCATGCATATTATTTGATCCAGGTGCATCATTGTATTTTGTTTCCATTGCATTTGTAGACCAAACTGGATTATTTTCACATGCTATGCCATGTGTGGTAGAGGTATCCATGCCATTGAGGGCCAATTAGTATAGCCACAAAAATGTGTATAGAGGTGCCTGTTGTAGTTAAGAGCTGACAGTTTTATGCTGATTTGATTGTGTTGAATATGGATGGCTTGGATAGTATATTGAGTATGGACTAGTTAGCTAAGCATGAGGCAAGAATGGACTGGAAGATTAAGCAGTTGATCTTGAAAACTCCAAATGGAGTTGAGATTGTCTTTTATAGTTAACCCGAGGGTGAAATCCCAAAACTCGTAACTACCCTGAAGGCAATCTGTCTAGTACTGAAGGGATGTGAGGCCTACTTAGTGTCGGCTATTCACATGCATTCTGAGCACCGAGCTTTGGAGGACATACCTATAGTGTGTGAGTTTCTAGATGTATTTTTGGGTGAGCTATTTGGATTACCTCTAGAGAGGGAGGTAGGATTTGGTATTGAATTATAGTCAAGAGTAGAGCTAGTGTCTAAGGCTCCTTATAGGATGGCACCAGTTGAGTTAGTAGAGCTTAAGGTGCAGTTACAGGACCTTATGGACAAGGGATTCATCCATCATAGTGTATCACCATGGGGTGCATTAGTCTTGTTTGTGAAAAAGAAAGATGGAAGCTTATGGTTGTGTATTGATTATAGAGAGTTGAATAAGGTTGACCATTAAGAATAAATATCCATTACTCTAGATTGATGATCTGTTAGATCAGTTGCAGGGGGCTACTATGTTCTCTAAGATAGACTTTCAGTTTGGTTATCACCAATTGAGGGTGACTACGAATATACCCAAAACAACTTTCAGAACATGATATGAACATTATGAGTTCCTGCTGATGCCATTTGGGCTCCCAAATGCTCCTGTGGTATTTATGGATTTGATGAACAAAGTGTTTAGGCCCGATCTGAATCACTTTGTGATTATTTTCATTAATGACATTCTGATATACTTGAAGACAAGGAGCATGAGTCATGCTTAGGGTTGACATAGTAAAGATTGAGAGAAGAAAAGTTATATGCTAAACTGAAGAAGTGCAACTTCTAGATGAACAATGTTGCCTTTCTAGGGCATGTTGTATCTGGTGATGGTATTTCTATAGACCTTTATAAGACTGAGGCTATGGTGAACTAACCAAGACCGACTATAATTCTATAGGTCCACAATTTTCTTGGCTTGGCTAGGTATTATCACCAAATTGTTGAGAGCGTTTCCACCATAGCCATGCCACTGACACAATTGACTTGAAAGGGTATTCCATTTCAATGGATAGTTCAGTGTGAAGAGGCCTTTTAGGAGCTAAAGAAGGATCAATTGAGGCTCTGATTCTCATTATTCCATCAGGCAGAGGCGGATTTGTGGTATATAGTGACGCATCCAAGAACAAATTGGATGTGTTATGATGCAGAATGTGATGGCCAAAAACTTGATGGCTTCCATCTGTCCCCGGCAGCGGCGCCAAAAACTTGATGAGCCAAGAAATATAGATGGTTCGCAATCTGTCCCCGGCAGCGGCGCCAAAAACTTGATGGTTGCCATAA
>JAYJMB010005189.1:0-12222 GCA_036873735.1 Pouteria campechiana | reverse complement strand
TTTATCCTTGACTTTAATCATTATTTGGCCAAAAATTTTAAACACTCATTCCCCCCCCCCCCCCCCCCCCCTTGAGTCACCATCTAAATGGGACCAACACTTTCTTCTTTGAGCAATTAAAAGTTGCAAGTTCAGAAGTTTGTAATTATGTTTTAGAGGTAATTTTCTAAAGTTTAAAAGTTGCTTGAGAAGTAAACCACAACATTCAAAGGTTGGAAGATTATCTCAGATATCCAAAAAACTTGTTGCATTACAGAGTCACAATGTTCAGAGTTCTGAAGTTATATCTTCAAAGTTTTGAAACACTTGTTACCCATTTTTGGACGTTATACAATCACCAATTTCAGAGGTCTAAGATGCTTGTTTCAAACATATAAGGTCATGACACATCAAATGAGCATTAAATGTGCAACACCTATCCCCAATGGTTAGAATTTGAATCCTAATATAAAGGGAGTTAATTTGGGATGTTCTAATAATTGTTGTAAGCATTAAGAGAGCTTTAATCTTCATTTACTCACAAGTAATAAAAAGCATTTAAAGCCTTAAATTTCTTCATCAAAGGCTTACAACAATCTTCTGGAAAAGACTCTTTCTCTATTCAAATGTAACGCCCCGCCCACCCAGGGCCGTTACTCCATTTTACACCATAAATTCACATGATCATACCATTATTTTCCCACTTCCAGGGTAGGTTGCTTTGATATTTTTTTTCTAGTTGACCTAATTTTTATAGAAAAATGGAGTAACGCCCCTAGGAGGGCAGGGCGTTACATCAAAGCTAAAGCAAAATTTCTTCAAAGTCTTCCCCTACACTCAACCCGGAACACTCTTCAAAAAGTGTAATATTTAGTTTCTTATTTACATTGTCTTATATCCTTGAGTTAGTGTTGGAGGCCAAACTTAAGAAAAGCAATATTGATTGTTGGAGTGTGTCTTATAATCAATTTGCTAAGTTGTATTTATGCCCCCTTGAGTTGGAACCAAGAAGAGTACATTGGCGCGAAGTGTTATATGCCCCCTAGAGCTAAAATCTAAAAAAGTGCAATTGCACTAATTTGTATTCACTGCTAAAATAGTGGAACCCAAGAAATTAAGAAGAGTGCTTGGAAGAGTGGAGTAGACAAGATATTTTGAATCACTATAAAACTCCCTGACTAGTGTTTGATTATTTGATTGCTTGCATTATCTACTTTATTGAGTTGTAAAAAGGGTTTTAATCATTAAAAAGGGATTCTCATAGAATTTTCATTAACCCAATTCACCCCTCCCTTCTTGGGTTGTGCCTTGCCAAGGGACCAACAACTTGATATTTTTCATGTATATTTTATTATGATTTTGTTAATCATCAAAATATGGATCATTACAAGTGCTTAGCCAGTAGGAGCATTCTTTTATGATTTTTCTGAGACATGACTTTTGCGAATTCAATGTTAAGTGCATGAATCTGAACATTTATTCCATAAACTCTTTTCACATGAAAGATGTTATTTTGAAACAAGTTCTACCATTGTTCAAACATTTTCAAGATGTATTCAATTAATCAATCATGAGAGGCATATGAATTTCATCAATCTTGAGATTATTCATGACATAGAGATTATCATCATTTAAGTCCATGTTCATTCAACCATTCTACATGATCTCAGGTATTTGATAATCTCATTTACATCCCTAATCATGTACTAACATTAAACCATGACAAAAATTATGGAAGATTTATCTAGGAATTGAATTCCTATTTGAGATCTTAAACTTTGAGATTTTCCAAATAGGTTTAACAAATATCTTGGGACTGTGATCAATTTCATTCATACTCAAATATAGATTCAAACTTAAGCCATATGTTTCAAACTAATCTTAAATATTTCAAAACAAACTAATCTTAAATATTTCAAAACAAACTAATCTTAAATATTATAAGTATATGCATCAATTTTTAATCAAGTGGAATCTAATCACATCAATATCACACCCTTATCAACAAGTATATGAATTCACAAGATAATCAAATCAGATCATTCCAAATCCAAATCAATATCAAATCATGAACCCATATCAAACATATCAAGTCAAGATTTCAAAATACACATCAATCCTCACTCCAGGTTTCTCTAAAGATAAATCATCAAAGAAGGTGAAAAACATACATGAGAAATCTGCATACACCATTAACTTCACCACTAACTCTCCACCTTTTTATTAAACATTAGGGGTTGGCGAGGTGGGATGTGCATTTCTAGGAGTGGTAGGAAGACTCGACTCCCCCCAAGTGGTAGCAGCCTATGAATTAAGAAGCTTTGCAAGCGAAAAAGTAGGCTTAAGATCCTTGATGAGTGAATTTCATTCACTTATATTATATATGTTTAAGCTTAGTTATTTACAATCTTTATCTCTTTTAGATGAATTTTCATGCTTATTTGTTGGAATTTCTAGGTGTCTTGAAGATGGAAAAGAAGAGAAAAAAAATGAAAAAGAAGAAGCTCAAATGATGGAAAAGAAAATAGCTGCAATAGGAGCGACAAATCAATACAAAATCAAGACAGCCAGCCGGCATTGCCAACCCTCACCTAGCGCCACTGGAGCTAGCATCTTCAGCCACTAGTGGCTGGATAGCAAGCTGACACCACCGGCACCCACCTGGCGCCAGCAATGGATCAGTAATTTTATAGATTTTTCCATATTGCGTAGAGGTTGGGTTTTTAAGGAAAAAGTTAGGGTTTTTTTGTGGGTACTTCTTACGTCAGTTTGTAAAGTTCTTTTTGAGGTTTGAAGGCCGACTTCTTGGAGTTTTTCTTGTGGAAAAAAAGGAGGGATTGCAAGTAAGAAAGAAAAAGGAGAGAATATGTTCTTCATTATGATCATCCTATCTAAGGGAGTTATTTTGGTTTTCCTTATGAACTAAATCTCTTTTTCTAGGATAAATATATAACCATTTTTTATACTCTTTGTCATGCGGATTGTTGATTATTAATGCTATATGTTTTTGTTTCATTCATGACATTGTTTGCAATGATTTAACTTTTTTATTGCTTGATCACCAATATTATAACTTAGATTAATTATCAAAGCATGGTTAAAGTAAACACCATATGCTAAACCATGAGCTCCCTTGAATGAGAAGAATAGATGATTAATGTAGACACCATATGCTAAACTATACTATTGATGTTCTTATGTTCTTAAGCTTAATATGTTTTCACCTCAATTATGCTACACACCATAGGTGAAAATACTTAATTTAAACCTGCATAGCTAACAATAATAATCTTACTTTTGAAAGAACGAACCCAAGTGAGGTATTGAATCCAATATTTCATTAGCAAAGGGCCATCATCTTGTGGTAAAATTGGATCCCTAGACTTTTGCATCTTGCTAATCTCTCTGCATTATATTTAGCCATTGATTTACTTTCATTTCTTAAGTTTTTGAAGTCTAAAATTATACCAATCATTACTCATATTCATATAGTTATAAATACATTCATTTTAAGGTTAGGATAGTTTAGTAACTAAAATTAATTATGTTGGTTTGACTGTTCTCTATGGGATCAACCCTTGCATTACACACTATATTGCTATACGTCTATACACTTGCAAGTAATTATAATTTGAACCATCAAGTTTATGGCACCATTGCTGAGGAATGGTTCCAAACTGATTTGATTAATATTAGTTACATTCTTTCATTTTATATTTGTGTATAGTTCTATATAAGATTATTTTTTTATTGTTTCCTTCTTTCCATTGCATTATTATGAATGCATGGAAGAAGATCTCTGAATCCTACTCTATTTCAAATAAACAATCGGGCTGACAAAGTGGAAATTGAAACAGAGATTTTAAGCAAAGGAGAAGATGTAAACATGACTGACAATGTGGAGAACCAAGTGGCTCAACAAGGGTAACAAGCTCAACAAGTGCAACATACTCAACAGGGTTAATAATTAATGAAAGAGTTTGCAGGCCCTAATATAGAGATTTCACCTTCATGCATTGTGTTAGATGAAGATGCTAGAAATTATGACTTAAAGCATGCTCATTTTAACATGCTTCCATCTTTTTATGGGTTAGCTTCAAAGAATCCATTGACTTTCATGCGTGATTTCTATGCAACCATTCAAACATTTCCATTACAAAGGCTAACAGAAGATCAGTTATATATGAGATGTTTTCCATATACTCTGGAGGATGTAGCCAAAACATGTTCATGATAGTAGCCCCTGGCTCATTGACAACTTAGGGAGCAGTTTATAATAAGTTCATTGAAAAATTTTACTCTCATGCTAAAACTGTTGAATTGAGAAGCAAAATAGATGCCTTATTTTAATTGGATGATGAAGCTTTCCATGAGGCATGGGAAAGATTTAAAGCAATTTTGGTTCAATGACCTCATCATAGATATCCACTTGAGTTTCTTAACTAATTTTTCTATAATGGCCTGACACAACCATGCTAAGCTATGTTTGACAATGTTGTAGGTGGAGCCACGGAAGAAACATCTGAGCTTTATGAGATGTAGGGAGCAATTTCTCAACAGAAAAGTTTAGAGGTAGATCTAGGCGACTTTATGAAGTGAATACTAATTTTGATCTATCATTGTAGTTGTTAGAGATGGCTTAGCAGATGAAGGCAATGTGCTCTATGATGGTGCAATTGAAGCAACCTCAACCTACTCCAGCAGAGTTTTGTTCTCTCTATGGTAATTTAGGATATTCACCTAATGTCTGCCCTTTAAATGAATATTTTGCAAGTGATGCTAAGCAAGCTAATGCAATGAACTTCTACAACTAGAGGCCACGGAATGACCCTTACTCAAACACTTACAATCTTGGTTGGAGAAACCATCCTAACTTCTCTTGGAAGAATGAAAGAAATTAGAATTAATATGAAACCTCATTTCAACCTCAACCAAAAAAGCCTACGCTTGAAGAAACCATGTAGAGTTTCATGCAAGCAATACAAACCGAGTTCCAGAATCATGCAACCAGATTCCAAAACATTTATTCTAGATTCCATAACATGGAGGCATTTATGAAAAAGAGGAAACTTAGTTAGGACAAATTGCAAAAGCAGTACAGAGTCACAGACCTGAGAAGTTGCCTAGCCAAGAAGAGCAAGCAAAAGCAATTGCATCTGAATAAAGTGTGGGAAATTGAAATTTTATAGAAAAAGGAAGTTCACAGTCTCTCTCTGTCTACATTTGTCTACCGAGTTTGTATGCTAGTCACATAAATCGAGTTTTCCTTTGACAAGTCACAGTCTCTCTCTGTCTGCATTTGTCTACCATAAGTTGTAGACAAATTCTTCATAGGTTTTGTCTATCAGTTGAACTTCCATAAGAATGATTTCGTCTATTGCAAGTAGCAGATGAACTTTGAATGGTGCAGATGAAGTTGAACTGACTAATAGACAAACGTTTCTTTGTCTGTCTCATTTCCTTTAGGAGATTTGTCTGACGATCGATCCTTCATATATGATTTTTGTCTATTTTAGATAGCAGGCCATCTCTGGATGTTACTGATGAAGATAGACTAATCGATTGACAAACATCTCCTTCTATATAAACAGATGAAGTGGGAAGTGCTTCCTTTGTTCTTCATCTCTATTGGAGGTGACAGAAGAAGTTCGCTCAGTCTTGCACTAATAGATGAAGTGTGGTTTTCTTCTTTTGTTCCTCGTTGTCTATTGAAGGTGCTAAATCTTGCTCAAATAGACAAAGTGTGGCATTTGTCTAATGTAAGCAATAGATGAATTTTTTTCTTCTTTGCCTTGGATATAATACTTTGCACGTCCCATTTATCTATTGTAAGTTGTAGGCATCATGCCTTTATTTGTCTATCCTCACTGTGCAGCTTCTACTTTGTCTAATGCTTTGTCTATCATGAGTAACAGATGAACTTTTGGTCCTCAAAGGAAGTGAAGTTCTTCAACTATTCTGCACACTTCGAGCAATAGAAGGGTTTGTTCTTGTCACTTCCCTGGTTCTTCAATCTTGATTTGTCTGTCTTGGCCTAGCTGAAGTTGCACTCCCTTCTTTGTTCATATTACCTTTCTGTCCTCAGACTAATCCAATCTTCTTACTTCGTATAAGGTTGTCTGGGCGGCATTTTGTTTGTCTTTCTTCATTTGTCTGCCAAGCTATTGAGTTGCTTCTTCATCCTTGTACTTTGTCTTGGACAAACTTTGATCAGATCAAGTATAAGTGGTCTGAATTTCTCAAATGCAATTTAAGCTCTCTGATCATGGCTTCTTCTTTAACTTTTTAGTTTGCATTTGTCTATTGACATTTTCTTGTTGAAGTTGATAGACAACATAAACTCGTTGTAGCTCATTTTCGAAGCCTTGTTTATCTCCTATTACTTTTGTTCATTGAAGCTTTTTTTAGACAACTACAACCTTTCTTTATTGCTTGTCTTTTGCTTTCTTCTTCTTCTTCTTCTTCTTCTTCTTCTTCCACAATTTTTAACAATTCAGCTCCTTTGTAACGTAGCAGATAGTTGTGGCATTTTGACGCGGATGATAATGATTTTGCACTTGAACTTATCTGCACTTGCTACATTGTTAGCTTTCATATAAAATATCAAAATGTATTTTATCTTCATGTGATTTTATCATTTTGTGAAGTGAAAAATATATATATTTCTATTAAATGAATAACATGAAAGCTTAAGTAATTATGGTGCATAGTATTTATTTAGCAAATTGATGTAATAAAGGTTAATTAATATTTATTATGTGCGCACCATAAAGTGAGGAATGTATGCTTGAAGTAATCATTAATAATAATGTGTTTAATTACTATTTATTAATTTATAACCATTTATATGATTGTTAGAGATTTAAGCATACAGGTTTCTTCTTTTTAATATGGTTTTGTTATCATCAAAGTCGTATATAATGCTGACAATCCCCCCCATTTTGATGATGACAAAACTTTGAGGACTTGTATAGAAATTAGAAATTTTCTTTTAATCTCCCCCTGCATATCTGACCTATATAATCCTAAGGGTTCGATCCTTTTATCGTTTTCCTAATGCTTAATCAGTTCTCTCACAAATCACTCACATTTCTTACAAGTCTCTAATATTTCTCTCACCCTTTTTTCATAATAAAAAAGATTTAATCATGTATGGTCATATTTCTCTATCCCCTTTTATGTTTATTTCTCTCCCCTTAATTATATTTATCTTCTTGTTTATATAATCTTTCTTTAAGTTTTTCTCCCCCTATTTTATTGAATCTTAGAATATTGTTTTCTTGTTTGTATATTTCACAATTTTCTCTCTCATGAATATATTTATTGTAATAGCCAAATTGATTAGATTAATATTAAATATCTTCTAAGTATTTCGATAATTGAACATTTTCATTATTTCAAGAAGCATGTTTGTTACAAGTAATAATTAGATATTTATCAATTAAGCATGTGTTATTTATCAAAATCATATTAATTTTGCTGAATGCAAATGCAGTGACAATGAATGGTTTACTATTAATGTGCATCTTCTTTTAATTAATGGTTGTTTATCATTATTATCAAGAGTGACAATTGAGAGTTATTAATGGAAGAGTTGATAGATTACTTGGGAAGCGGAGAAGCTTTTGTCTTTCTCTTTTCTTGCACAAAGGGATTAGGAAGAGACGACTCTTCAGTGCTTATCAAGCCAACTATGGCTGTAACACCCCTCCTCCCTGTAGCGTTACTAGTGATAAATTCAAAAAAAATTCTGGCAGAGTCTCCCTTGATTTACCACCATTATCCTATATACAACATTCTAAACCATAATAACTATATAACAAATACCCTCAAATATGCAAATATAATATGGCCACCTCCGGGCCTTACCATTTTCTATAAAAATTATATAACTTCCACCTCCAAAACACAGATCACCACAACACCCACAGAACAAAATTAGGGTATACTATACCCTAGCTGTCAAATCATATACACCCACGCCATAAAATGACATGCTGTAAAACTAAGTAATGATACATGTCTAATATACATCCAAAATTCATCCAACAATATACATCATCATACATCATGAAAAGGAGTAAAGCCTCTACTGGTGTCACGGCCTTACCCCATCATGAGACCCAACACCCTGTTGGGCTCCATCCTCTAACTTGTCAGTTAAAAATTTAAAAAAAGGGTGAGTTTCGGCAAAACGCAGTAAGCAGGTAAACAGAAAAATATAACTATAAATAACATAATAAATGACGCCAAATAGAGTAGTAAACAATGATGCAAACAAGCAAAATATGTCATGCCATATGTAGGATGTCATAGTCAGTTAGTGGCCAAGTTCATTGAGATTTTAATGTTAACATTTCATTAATTATTTCATACATATACTCATAATGATATCGTATATATAGTTAATTAGTCAATACCGGCTTGAATACTAGTATGTCATACTGCCCTTTTGTATCTGCCAATCTACAATTACCTCTTATACCAGTATACTGCCCCACCATCATCCACATACTCCTTTCTGAGAGGCACACAAACTAGAATACTACCCTTTCACTCTTCAGCGTGTCAGGTCCATCCTGGCACTCCCGGCTAGAAGCCTGCCTGGCCCACATAGCCATATTATTGTATCCAGTGGCATCCTGCCATCGTCACCTCACAAGAGTACTAGTTCTCCATAAACATGCTTACACAAGCTATTTAGGCCAATCATAGCAATTAAGCCATCCAGGCCAATAACAACGCCCGGCCACGCCGACTGTCCACACAATCGCCCACTGACTAACCAGGCCACTCCTCACCACATGGTGAACACAGGTTGATCCCATGGCCATCCTAAAATATATAAATGAGCCACAAGGGGCTCTAAGCTAATCAGGCACTAAAACTAAATTTTACCGACATTCCTAGGGGCGTAGAATACATGTACATAATTTCTGAAATAAAATTCTAATTTACTAATTTATGCATATCAAATTAACTTAAATATATTTTTATACATTTCCAATAGTATGAAAAAGGTTTGGTTCAATTTTCAGATCAAAATAATATAAATTAATCAATTTAAAATTAAAATATGAAAATATAAAGAAAAAATGTTAAACAAAATTATGCATCTATTTTGCCCTCAAAATTTTAATGTCAATTCCACATAATATAATAGATTTCTAGAAATATTTTTATCTTAAATTAATTCAAAATGAGAAGATTACAAAAAAAGCACAATTTCAAAAGGGTGAGATGCTATCAACATCTCATTTTTAGGGTATTTAAGGTCCATATTGTTTTGAGGGGTCAAACGGTGGAATTGGTTCATGAAATATGATATAATAGTATTTAGGTATATCTATTTTAACCTAATATTTTTATTTTTGCAAAATAATATCACTAAATTGGGTTTTAATCAACCTCAAGAGGGGTACTTGGTAAGGTGTTTTGTTATTGCACTGTTCATCTGAATTCCATTATTTTTAATGCAATTTACTTCATGCTAATACAATACATTAATTACGGTTGCATGGGGCAGATAATTTATATTTAAAATCATGTAACTCATATACAAATATTTTAGATTACAAATGCCCAAATTATAATCATTCAAAAAAATTAAATTGAACTTAAAATAACTTAAAACAACTACCTGCTTACCTTAATTAATTGAGCAATTTGAACAGCCCTCACACTCCAATTTCCACCCTCTAACAAACCCTTAATTCTCTATTAAAATTTTTAGCAAACCCCTTGAATTAGGGTTTGAAATTCCTTGAAGATAAATAAACTTTTGCATAATATTCTTTCATAATCATCATCACCATTTAAAGTAGATTAAGCACTTACCTTAATCTTCAAATTCCTTTGCAGGGTCCAGCAATACTTCACCAGGTTTGGGTAACTACCACTTCTTGATCTTAAGAAAAAATACATCCTTTGGCCCACTAATTACTTGAATCAGAATTTGTTATGGATCACTTGAAACAAAATTGTCTAAAATGGAAGATTGGGATGATGTGGAGAAGGGTTTATATTGGTTAGCATGGGCTGGAAGATGAAAATGATGGAAATGGGATGGGCATTGCAGAAACATACTTTTTATATTGTTTTTTATTTTGGTAGTCAATGCTCCACACACTTCTATGCACATTCAGTCTCTTGAATTTTCAAAATGCCATCAAAATTATCATTCTTTACACTTGTAAGTCATCCATTTGATATATCATATGCCCAAATCAATTTCCCATCTATTATTTTCATAATTTTATAACTTATTTTTTAATTAAATTTGATTAAATTAAAATTTTCCAAAAATTATCGTAACTCAATTTTTTAGCTTTACACATGTAATTTTTAATTTTTCTTCACCTATTAATTATTAATTAACATTTGTCCTCATCATTTGCACATTAATATAGATATTTCATCCCTTTTTATTTTTTTTGATATTAAATTCCACAAAAATTTAATTTTACAATATGTCGCACTGAAAAATTTATCGAAACTTTACAATTGTGAAAATTTACATTTTTGAAATTTCTAGGGCCTTACATTCCACCACCCTTATAAAAAGTTTCATCTTCAAAACTTAGACAATTAAATGAGGATACTTAGACAGCATTATATCCTCAAGCTCCCATGTAGCCTCATCTTCCGAGTAACAACTCCACTGTACTTTAACTAGGGAAATGGTTTTGTTTCTTAACTACTTCTCTCTCCTGTCTAGGATATGGACTGGCTGCTCAATATATTATAGATTTTCACTCAACTGTACCTCATTTAATGCCAAAACATGAGCATGATCTGGTTTATATCTCTATAGTGATGACACATGAAACACATTGTGGATTCCGCTCAATGAAGGTGGTAATGCAATGCGATAAGCCACCTTACCGATCCATTTCAATATCTCATATGGCTTGATATATCAAAGGCATAGGTTGCCCTTGGTGCCAAATCGCATGACATCTCTCATAGGTGACACTTTAAGAAAGACCTGATCTCCCACTTGAAACTCTAGGTCCCGTCGACGTGTATTTGCATAACTCTTCTGGCGAGATTGGCAACTTGGATCTTCTCTTTAATCTGGGCTACTTTTTCAATTGTATCTGCAATCATCTGTGGCCCTATAATAGCAATCTCCCCCACTTCTAACCAGTATAGGGGTGTTCGACACTTATGCCCATATAATGCCTCAAAAGGTGCAATGCCAATGCTGGAGTGATAACTATTATTGTAGGCAAACTCCACCAAAGTAAGATACTGGCTCCAGGATTTGTCGCATTTAAGGACACAATCTCTCGACATGTCCTCTATCTACTAGTTCACCCTCTCAGTCTGCCCATCAGTTTGGGGGTGATATGTATTGCTAAAATCCAAATGTGTACCCATAGCCTTATGGAGAGCTGTCCAGAACTTAGATGTAAATACTAATCCATGGTCAGAAATAATGACCTTAGGCACACCATATGGTCTCACTATCTCCTTCTAATAAATCCATGCATATTTCCTAGCAGTGTAAGTATTGCAAATGGACATAAAGTGGGCTACCTTAGTCAACTTGTCCACTATAACCTAGATACTGTCATAACCAACTGTAGTCTTAGGAAGACCTATAATAAAATCTATAGTGATATCTGTCCACTTCCACTTTGGGATTTCAATTGGCTGTAATAACCCACCAGGCTTCTGATGTTCTGCCTTCACCCTTTAGCATACTAGACACCTTGCCACATATTGAGCCACATCATTTTTCATGCCATGCCACCAATATTGTGATCTCAAGTCACGATACATTTTGGTACTGCATGGGTAGATAGTATAAGGTGAATAGTATGCCTCCTCTAGTACTTTCTGTATTATGGTAGAACCTTTAGGCAATGCAAGCCGATTTTGGTATGTCAAGATGCCATCAGCACCAATAATATAATCAGGTAGTCCACCGCTCTGAGCTCTCTCTCTCAATTTTTGAAATTCCTCATCTGTAGTTTCCATTTGGGCAGTCCAAATCTCATCTAGCAAAGTGGGCTAAATAGATAACTAACATAACTGTGCCACTAGCTCTCTCATTCCCACATACAACTCCATTTGCCTCATCTCTTCAAATAGCTTATTCCTTTGTGTAAGCAGACATGCCATGCTACTACCCGATTTCCTACTCAGTTCGTCGCCTCTATCTCATATTTAGCTCTTTCTGAGTGAAAATATACTTCAAGCTTTTATGATCTGTGTATATGTCACATTTTTCACCAT
>JAYJMB010005188.1:0-12222 GCA_036873735.1 Pouteria campechiana | reverse complement strand
AACTTACTGGGATTAAATCCATACCTTAATCCTTGAATTTTCTTGGTGGGTCCCACTGATCAGCAACAAGATTTCAAATTTAGTTGGTTGCCACCCCTCTAATCCAAGAGAATTTGGATGCCATGGCCCACTAATCACATTTGATACCCTTTGCTAGCAATTTCTTCCACTAAACAAAGCTAAAATTGAAGATAGAAGGATAGAGAGAGGAGCTCATGTTGAAAGGGGCATGAACAAGCTCTCTCTTACATTGGGAAGATGAGATAGAGATTGCAAAAGTGATTTTTATAATGCTTTGGTTATGGTAGTCTACACTCCAATGAAAATGATACTCATGCAACACACTTGACTTTCCAAAATCTCATTTAATCATCATCTTTAATACATTTAGGCTACCTATTTGGTGAATCATGTATCGAAATAAATTTTTCATTCATAATATATATTATTTTCATAATTTTTATTTATTTTTCTCAATTTAATTGAATTTAATCCAAATTCTCCAAAAATTACTGGCAACTCAGTATTCCAGCTTCCACATGCAGTTTTTTTTCTTCACTTGTTAATCATTGATTAACGTGTATCCTCATCATACTCATATTAATATGGATTTTCCATCTATTTTTATAATTTTTTTGTTTCAATAAAACAAATCTATCATTTTCAGTATTTACATGTTTAGCATTCCACCAATTTAAATTCATTTTTCTTTTCACTTAAATAATTTATTTAATACACTTTAATGTACCCCAAACCTCATCCTCATGTTTATATTAATAATCCACTCAATTTCATAACTTTTTCATAATAATTTTCTCAAAATTTTAATTATACAACCTATCGACCCGGAAAAAATTATCGAAACTTTTTGATAGCAAAAATTTGCATTTTTGAAATTTTTTAGGGCCTACAATAAACTAACAAGTTGATTGTAAGACACAGTCTAACAATCACCCTTGTTCTTCTTAAGTTTGGCCTCCAACACTAACTCAAGGAATACATAAACAAAAATAAGAAAGAAATGATTACACTTTAGAGCATGTTTCTTTTTAAGTGTAAGGGAAGACTTTGAATAAGATTTGCAACAGCTTTGAATGCAGAAGAATGCTTCCTAGAAGGTTGTTGTGAGCCTTTAATGAAAATTGTGAAGGTTCTGAACTAGAAAGCTTTGAATTCTTTGGTTGTTTCTGAGTAAATGAAGATTAAATGTTTGCAATAATAGTTTGAACATCCCAGATTAACTCCTTTTATAATTAGATTCAAATTCTAGCCATTGGGGTAGGTAGCATTCATTTAATGTGAGGAAAATGTTCAAATTGTCAACCATTATGTATCGTCATCACTTTAGGACTTCTAAAGTTAATGTTGGTTCCCATAAAATGTCTATACCCAAGAGGGTAGGGGTGATTGAGTTTATAAAAATTTCTTGCTTGTGTCCTATTTAACTAATAACCACTTTTTCGAGCTTGTGTGCAATACAATATGAGATAAATAATAAAGTAGTAATGTGGAAGGAAAATAAAGCAATCACACAAATAGCACGCACAATATTTTTATAGTGGTTCGAAAACCCCATCCTACATCCACTATTCAAAAAGCACACTCTCCTTATGCATTGGGTTCCACCATATCTCATATATTGGAAATACAATAATGATCCTAGCACTCTTCTAGATTCTAGCTCTAGGGGGCATAAATAAGTATCCCCAACACTCTTCTAGATTCCAGCTCTAGGGGGCATAAACGTAGTGCTCCCAGCACTCTTTTGGTTTTCATGAGCTCACAAGGAAACTTATTAGTTTTTAAGATCACCAACAAACTTGATAATTTTTTAAAGATCACCAATAACTCTCTGGTTTTTAGATAAACCAAAAATCTTATACACTTTTAAAAAGTGTTACAATGAAGCACGGGGAAAGATATGATCTTTTACATCTTTAACAACATAGAAACAAATTCTCAAAATATAAACTCAATGGCTATATAGATATGCAGATTGAAACTCATGAAAGATAGATGACAGTTTAAGCTTTTGGCCATGGCTAGAAATATTTACATAAGGTTAAGCTATTTGAATTGTCTTCCTTCACCACCTTTGAATCGTCTCATCTCTTCTCCTTAAATAGCTCTCTTGAAAACTTGACCGATTGAGAAAAATGATCTTCATTAAATGCAAAGATGAAAGTAGATGAGCAAGAAATAAATGTAGAAGACCATTCTGATGATATCCCATTTGAAAATTACATCTTCTAATTAATTCTCATATGCTTAGAGTCGTTCTGCAATACCGACCTTGACATAGAATAAGGTGAATAGTTGGTTTAGGCAACTAATGAATGAGGAGATACTGCAGCTCTGACTTAATTCATGGTTTTGAAAAGAAGATAATAAATTCTAACAAATTTAGTACTTTACTTTGACTGGTGCTTTATTGAATTGTCTGAAGTTAATATCATACAATGTCTCTTTCCAGCTAAAAAGAGTCTCTTCGTCTCCTACTTTGTCCATAGTTGATTCTAGACAAATTTAGGCTTCTTCATTTTTAGATAAATGTGTTTTGCTCTCTAAACTTCTTCTTTTATCTTCTGCCTTTTCATTATTTCTTTGGATAGTATGAGATTTCAAATAGAGTGTTCAGATTGACATCTTTGAGCATATTTAAAAATCTCTGTAACTCAAACTTTCTGAAATGTAACAAATATTTATAGTCCTGCACTTGGAAATTTGAATAGGTTCTTGATGTTTGATTCTTGTTTAACACTTAGAACCTTCAAGCATTTCGTTCTCTTTCAATGAATTATCTATTTTTACAATCCAAAAAGCTTGTGGACCATTTAAAAGAATATTGTTGCAACATATAGATATTGTAGAGTATCAAATTTTTTTTATTTGAAAACAGTAAATTTTTACTATAGAAAGTTACTATAGCATGTTACTGTAACAGTGTTACTATAGTAGATCACTGTAGCACTTAGTCTATTAATTTGTCTAAAATAAGTATTAGATGAATAAGTTTGTCTGTCGGTACTATTGCAGATCACTGTAACACCGCTTTGTCTGAAGTAAGTAATAGACAAATTAGTTTTTTTATCAGTACTGCAGTAGCATTAATGCAGTAATTTATCTAACATTTTGTCTATTGGTACTATAACAATATGACTATAGCAAATTACTGTAGTAATTCATCTGTTAACTTCCTCTGTTGATTTGTCTGATGCTTTGTCTGTAAGTACTATAGCAGGTTACTATAGCAAATCCCTGTACCAATTCGTCTTCCACTTCGTTTGGCACTATAGCATTTTACTGTAACAAAATTACGGTAGCAGCACACCTGCACTTGAAAATTTCTATATTTTGCATTTGTTAAACTTGGACATTATTCATCATAAATCAAAATACATTTATCCATATATAATATACATAAGTTAGAGTATGGATAAATTGTCAGCATTATTATATATGATTTTGATGATTAAAAAACTTATATTAAAAGAAGAAACCTGTAAGCTTAAATTTCTAACAACCATATGTATAATTATGAATTGATAAATATTAATGATTAATTACACAAGCATACATTCCTCATATTTTGGTTCGCACATTAATTACTCTTTATTGCATAAACTTGCTAAATCATACTAAGCACCATAATTACTTAAGCTTTCATATTATGCATTTAATAAAGATGTATATTATCTTTGCTCTACAAAATGTTATAATTACATGAGAATAAAATACATTTTGATATTATATATGAAAGCTAACAACATAGCAAGTGTAGAAATGCTTAAGTGCAGGATAATGATCGTCTACAATAAACTGCCATAACTATCTGCTAGGTTCCAAAGGAGCTAAACTGATGAAAATCATGGAAGAAGAAGAAGAAGAAGAAAGCAGAAGACAAGCAACAAGAAAGGTTGTAGTTATCTAAAAGAAGCTTCCATAAACAAAAGCAATGGGAGATAAACACGGCTTCGAAGATGAGTTACAAATAGTTTGCATTGTTTGTTAACCTCAAAGGGAAAATTTCAAAAGACAAATGCAAAACAAGAAGTTAAAGATGAAGCCATGGTTGAAGAGCATAAAGTCATTCAAGAAACTCGAGCTATCTACATCAACCAAAGAAAACTTATCTGAGATGAAGAAAGAGAAAGATGCTTCATCAAATACTCAGGCAAAGGAAGAAAGAAGGAATTGCCGCCCAGATAATCATGCACAAAGAAGAGAAAATTTTGTCTGATCAACAAAGTTAGAAGATTGGATTAGTCTAAGAATAGAAAGGCAATATGAACACATAAGGGAGTGCAACTTTAGCTAAGCCCAGACAAACAAATGAAGTTGTAAGAATAAACCCCTTTTGTTGCTCGAAGTGTGCAAAACAATTGGAGAACATCGCTTCGACTATGGATCAAAAGTCATTTGTTACTTACAATAGATAAAGTATCTACCAAAGCAGAAAATAAATTAGAATTTTCATAGTGGGCATAGATGAACCTGAACAAACAAAGAGTTGCTTGGACCAAAATGGGCTTTAACAGAGAAAGGCATGATCATCTACAACTTACAATAGACAATGTGACGTGCAAAGTATTTAGTCAAAGACAAAGCAAAACATAGTTCGTCTATCACTTACATCAGACAAATGTCACACTTCGTCTATTTGAGCAAGTTAAAGTAAGCTTCATTTGCCGCCTTCAACAAAAATGAGGAGCAAAAGAAGAAAACCATACTTTGTCTGTCAGGGCAATTTGTCTGTCAGAGCAAGACAAAGCAAACTTCATCTGCCACCTCCAACAAACAAATGAAGAACAAAGAAAAAATATCTCACTTCGTTTGTTAGTATAGAAGGAGAAGCTTGTCAATTGATCAGCCTAACTTTATCAGAACCACCTAGAGATGGCTTGTTATCTACAACAGACAAAGTACATACATGAAGGATCAATCAATAGACAAATCTCCTGAAAGAATTCAGGCAAACAAAGCAAAGTTTGTCTATCAGTAAGTTCAACTTCATCTATGCCATTCAAAGTTTGTCTGCTACTTGCAACAGACAAACCACTCTTATTGAAGTCCAACTAATAGATAAACCTTGGAAGAATTCGTTTGCAACTTATGATAGACAAATGCAAAGAGAGAGAGGTTGTAACTTGTCAAAAAAAATTAATTTATGTAACTAGCATTCAAATTACATCTGCACTCATGCCAACATTGTGTAAACTTATATCAGTCACTATTTCTGACAATAAGCTACACTGCAAGGTTTTCAAAGCTATGACAGGTCAAATGAGGAACACCCTTTAACACAACCTATCCTCTTCTCTGAACGACAATTCAGCAGCTCGAAACAAAACACAAAGACCTAGACTTTAATAGCAGAATAATCAAATGGTCTTATTCATTCAATGCAACTATCATTTATGCATTAAACGTAACTCATCTTCTCCAACGGTCAAAAATATGAAGAAGCTATTAAAGGAAAAAGGTGGGATAACTCAAAGGTGATGAAAGAAGGAATTTCAAATGAACTTAACCTTATGCAAATCCTTGCACCCATGGCCAAGAGCTTAAAACTTTAGTTATTTATTCTTGAGCTTATACCTTCACATTCTTATGGCCATTATCTTTACAATTTAGGAAGATCTTTTGTATTACATAGAGCTAAAAGAGAGATCAAATCTTCCCCTGTGCTTAAGAGAAATACTATGTAAAACTGAATAAGTTTTCTAGTAAACTTGAAACCAGAGAGTTGTTGGTGAGCTCTAGAAAGCCAACAAGTTTGCTGGTGATCTTCAAAACCAGTGAGTTTTTGGTGAGCTCGTGAAAGCCACATTATATGAGTTGTAGGTGATCTCTGAAAAGCCAACAAGTTTGCTGATGATCTTTCAAACCAGTGAGTTTCCTAGTGAGCTCATAAAAACCAAAAGAGTGTTTAGAGCACTATTGTATTTCCATTATATCCCATATAATGGAACCCAAGGCATAATGAATGTGTGCTCTTGGAAGAGTGTGTGTAGGGATGGGGTCCTGAACCACTATAAAATTTTCTTATCTATGTGCTTGTGTTTGCTAATCTATTTTATTCTTCATGCATTTTATTGTTTCTATTATTCACTTTATATCACATCACACACAAGCATGAAAAGAGGAAAATGATCCAACAGAGTTTAAGCAATGAATTTTATTTACCCAATTCACCCATCCCCTCTCGGGTTAAGCCATACTTCAAGAATCAACATAAATCATTTAAGTATAGTTTCTTTTTCATGTAAAGAATATATTCTATGAAGCACACTTATCTAAATATGTTTATCCTCACATTACAAATGGTATCAGAAATGACCCCCAAAAGTCCAAATGGGAGTGTGTCCAGCGAGGACACTGGAACCCTAGAGAGGGTGGAAAGTGCGATATCGCACATTACCTTGGTGAGGAGAGGAGTCTTGTAATTTATACATGGGCCTTGAACAAACCTGTTGAGGCACCTTTTGTGGTGATTATATGGGCATCAACCACAGAGGGGCAAAGCCATGAGGACTGTGATGGTCCAAAGTGGACAATATCTCAATAGTGTGGCCATGGATCGTTACATATTGTCAAAACTATATACCTAAACTCAATAGTTTCCTCTATGCTTTCCTCTCTCATGTAAATTATTATGAAAACTTGGCCTTTTCTCTTTTTCTTCCATCTTACCTTATTTTTGAATGTCTTAGGATTGTTTTAAGTTATTTTTGATGAAATTTAGTTCTTTAATGCATTTATGAATTATTTGCTTTGATTCCTTTGTGTTAAACTTGTGTTTCTCATTATAATTCAGCAACACTTGGAAATAATGTCATTAGTATTCTCGTTTCTTACACATGTATTTGTTCATCATCAAAATCAAATTGTTATTAAGTTTGGAGTCCATGTATTGGATTCAATACAAAACTATGTTAATTATCATGGAATGAAGCTTATAAGTCATATTGTGAAGATTTGAGAAAGCGTAATTGAGCAAAGATTAAGGCATGAAACAAATGTTTTAGAAAATTGATTTGGCTAAGGTAATCAACTATTGAAGCTATTTTAATACTTAGGCAATTAATAGGAATATATATAGGAAAGAATAAGAATATCCATATGGTTTGTATTGATCTAGAAAAGGCATATGATAGTATCCTAGGAATTTAATAAACATAAGTATTGAAAGAGAAAAAAGTTACTAGAAGGTATATGGATATTATTGAGGATATGTATTATAGAGCTCTAATAAATGTGAGAACTATGGATGGAGAACAAGTGAATTTTCAACTGCAATAGGTTTACATCAAAGCTTAGCTATTAGCACTTACCTCTTTACTCTATTTATGGATAAATTCACAAGACATTTAGAAGAAAAGGTCCATTTTTTATGTTATTTGCAAATGATATAGTTCTCATATATTAAATAAGAGGAGTAAATTTGAAATTGAATAAATAAGAGATGCTTTAGAATCTAGGATTTTAAAATTAGTAGAACAAAAACTAAATATATGAAATGTAATTTTAATAAAAATGTAACCATAAAAGAACTTATTAAAATTTGAGATCAGATAGTACCACAAAATGATCACTTTTAGTATTTGAAATCAATAGTTCAGAAAAATGGAGAAATGTATAGGGATATTACCCATAGAATTTAGGTGAGTTGAAAAAAATGGTGTCATGTTGCCAGGATTTTATGGGACCATTAAGTGTCAATTAGATTAAAAAGAAAATTTTAAAGGGTAGTTATAAGACCAACTATACTTTATGGGGTAGAAGGTTGAGTAGTTAAAGAAATATATATATATATATAGCCTATATAACTAAAATGAGAATGTTGAGATAGATGAATGGTAAAGGTAGAATCAATAAATAATAAAATAAGAGAAAATAAATGTAGGTAGTTTAGCTAGGTTAAACAGAGCCTAGAAAGGGCACTAGTTGGAAGGAATGAATTTATCATCATAAAAGGCATTAAGAAAACTAGAGGAAGGCTGAAAAAACTATTAGTTTCCGAAGGATGGCTTAACCCATGAGCGGAGGAGTGAAATGGGTTTATGAAAATTAGTCGCTTAACTCCTACAAAATTGCTTTTCCTCTTTTCGTGCTTGTGTGTTGTGTAATGTAAACTAAGTAATAGAACATTAAAGTGCAAGAAAATAAATAAATACACACAAACAACACAATTTTTATAGTAGTTTGGGAACCCCGTCTCTACATCCACTCTTCCAAGAGCACATACTCATTGTGCAATGTGTTTCACTATATCCCATGTAATGGAAATACAATAGTGCTCTTAACACTCTTTTAGATTCTAGCTCTAGGTGGCATAAACTAGTGTTCCCAATATTCTTCTGGATTTCAACTCTAGAGGGCATAAACATAGTGTACCCAGCACTCTTCTAGTTTTCACTAGCTCACTAGAAAACTCATTGGTTTCTAAGTTCACCAACAAACTTGATTATTTTTCAGAGATCATCAACAACTCTTTGGTTTTCAAATTAATTCAAAAACTAATACACTCTTACAAAGTGTTACAATGAAGCACAAGGGAAGATGTGATCCTTTACCAACTCTATGTAATATAAAAATATCTTCCTAGAATATAGAGATAATGGTCATAATGATCTGAAGGTTAAAGCTCATTAAAGATAATTAAAGGTTAAGCTCATGGTCATGGGTGGAAGGATTTGTATAAGGTTTAACTCATTTAAAAAGTATTCCTTCACCACTTTAAATCATCTCACCTCTTCTCCTTAAATAGCTCTCTTGAAAACTTGACCATTGGAGGAAGATGATCTTCATTGAATGTAAAGACGAAGGTAGATAAGTAAGAATAAATGTGGAAGATTATTTTGATAATCTCCAATTTGAAAATGTCATCTTCTAATTAATTTTCATTATGCTTAGAGTCATTCTGCAATACCAAACTTGACATAGAAGAAGGTGAATAGCTGGTTCAGGCAACTGATGAATGAGAAGATGTTGTAGTTCTAGCTTGATTTATGATTTTGGAAAGAAGACAATAAATTCTAATAAACTCAGCCGCTCTACTTTGACCAGTGCTTTATTATATTTGTCTAAAGTTAATGTAAGACAAAGTCTCTTTCTAACTAGATAGAGTCTCTTTGTCTCCTACTTTGTCCATAGTTGATTCTAGACAAAATTCGGGCTTCTTTATTTTCAGACAAATGTGTTTTGCTTTCTGAACTTCTTCTTCCATCCACAGCCTTTTCATTATTTCTTTGGATAGTATGAGATTTTGAATAGAGTATTCAGATTGACATCTTTGAGTACATTTCAAAATCTCTGTAACTTAAACTTTTTGAAATGTGGCAGATGATTAGCATAAATATTTGCAGTCCTGCACTTGAAAACTTGAATGGGTTCTTGATGTTTAATTCTTATTTAGTACTTAGAATCTTCAAACATTTTGTTCTTCTTTAATAGATTATCTATTTTTATAATCCAGAAAGGTCATGGACCGCTTGAAAGAATATTGTTGCAAGATACAATTGCTAGAGAGTGTTGAATTTTTGATATTTGAAAACAATGAATTTTCACTGTAGCAAGTTACTGTATCACATTATTGTAGCGGATCACTATAGCACTTCGTCTATTAATTCATTTATAGTAATTATTAGACAAATCTGCCTACTTAAAAACTTTGTCCGTGGGTACTATAGTATAGTTACTATAGCACATTATTGTAACAGATCACTATAGCACTTCGTCTGTTACTTTGTCTACTAACTTGTCTGAAGCTTTGTCTTAGACGAACTTTGTCTTCCACTTCATTTGTTACTTCATCTGAAGCTTTATCTATTAGCAGCATTACAATAGCAAACCACTATAGCAATTTATCTATTACTTTGTCTGCTAAGTCGTCTGAAGCTTTTTCTTAGATGAATTTCATCTTCCACTTCACCTAGCACTACAACAAAATTACTGTAGCAGCGTACTTGCACTTAAAAATTTCTGCACTTTTGTCATGTTGTTAACTTGATATTTTTCATTATATTTTTCATTGTAAATCACAATATAATTATCTATATGAAGTTTCCATAAGTTATAAAACATGGCTATACAATTTGAATCATAATTTGTTTTTATAAACTCATCTAAGTACTCATTCTTTTTCATTTAAAAATATATCCTGACTTATATCAAGATGTATATGCTTGATAAATGATATCCTAATAAAGTATATATATATATATATATATATATTTTAAGCATATCTTACTTCATTTCAAGCTTTATATACTAGAAGCATTATTAGCATAAATTAAGTCTTAAGACAAGTTTTATTGCCATCAAAATCATACAATAATCCCAACAAAAACTGGGCTAGAGATTATTAAGAAAGATACAACAAATATTGGACTTAATGAAAATATAATTTAATATTGAAAAAAATGGTGCAACATAATCCATATAGTGGACCCCATGATAAGTGAATTTCATTCACTTTTATAATATCTTTTGAGCTAAGTGTTTTGCTTATTCTTGAGTTGATTTTAGTGGATTTATTATGTTTTAGTTTGTATTTGTTTATGGGTATTAAGCACAAGATAAGGTGAAGAAAACATGAGAAAATCAATGAAGAAAAAGGAACATTGCAATGGAATTAAAGGAAAAGAATAATTGGTGGAAAATGGAAGCAAGTTTTAAAGTTTTAGAGGCTTGAAATGGTAAGCACAGCAATGCCCACTCACGTTGGTTGAAGAAGCAATATGGACAGCAAGTGGGCAAGTTGGGCACTATGGCACGCAACATGTGTGGCAACTCTTGATATTTTTGGAAATTTTATACATTGTGCGTAAACGATGTTTTAATTTCCATAAAAGGTTATTTAACCCTAATTAGGGAGATATAAAATGGAGATTCATACGTCCATGGGGGGACTTTTGGCAAGAGACAGAGGTGGATAGATGAAAAAGGCAGAGAGTGTTATTTGGAGACATTGATCCTTTGATCCTTTTAGTTCTTTTTTAGTTCTTTTCTTTTCTAAATAATGATTAAGACAATGTTTATGTTTTATTTTAATTATATTATGAACTAAACACTTTGTTCTAGGGAAATGATGTAGCCAAATTATGAATATTTAGTTTTATCCTTTTAATTCAATTGCATGTTTATTCATCATCTATGTTGAGTGCTTAATCCGAGTTTAATGCTTGAAAAGAGTACCGGTCCTTGCTTCATGATTTGTGATTTAATTTGACACTAAGAAGCAATAATTGAATTAGACCATGATTAAACACCATTAAATTGTCATGATGATAGAGATATCCATGAGGCTTATATAATACTATAAATTTCTTAATCTTAATACATCTTGGTTAGTTCAAAATTTTCACCAAGGAAATTTGCTAACTGGGATAGATTGTTATGACTTGAGAAAGAATAACAATTGAAAAAGAGAAATTAGTTATCAACATAGGAATAAGCATTGATTGATTAACATAGGTGAGAAATTAAATAGGATTAATTCGACGAACTTGGAAACCCAATGATGTCTTAACCACTGATTTTCTATCTGTTCAGATTATGCATCCTTGTTAAAATTTAATTAGTTTAGAATTCTTTTCTTTTCCATTTTTTAACTATATTTTGATTCTTTAAAAAAAATTCAGAGTTAAAGTAGTTGGTAGTTAGTAATCCTAAGTCCTCATGGGAACAATCTCTTTTTCACACTCTATTACTTGTTGGAGATATATAAGGATTACCAACTACCAACTACCCTAACTCTAAATTTTGTTTGAAGAATCAAAATATGGTAAAAAATATGAAAAAGAAAAGAAATTTATGCTAATTAAATTTTAACAAGGATGCAAAATCTGAACAGATAGAAAATCAATGGTAAAGACATCTAAGGGTTTCTGAGTTCACCGGATTAATCCTATTTAATTTCGCTTATCTTAATCAATCAATGTTTATTCTTATGTTGATAACAAATTTCTCTTTTTAATTATTATTCTTTCTCAAGTCATAACAATCTATCCCAGTTAGCAAATTTTCTATATCTTCGTGAAAATTCTGAACTAACTAAGATGCATTAAGATTAAGTAATTCATAGTATTACATAAGCCTCATAGATATCTCTATCATCATGACAATCTTATGGTATTTAACCATGGTCTAATTCAATTATTGCTTCTTAGCCTTAAATTGAATCATAAATTATGAAGAAAGGACTGGTACTCTTTTTCA
>JAYJMB010005187.1:33901-55429 GCA_036873735.1 Pouteria campechiana | reverse complement strand
TTTAGTCTGATTCCAATTATATCTATTACCATCATTATGCGACACTTGTATTTATGGGCAACTGTGTGTGTTTTATGAATTAAGTTATTATTTTATAGTTACTAGAATTATAATTTTATACAGTAAATAATTGTACAGGTATAGATCTTTATATATTTGAATAGACTCTACTGAATATTTTGAAAAAATATTTCCCTTGGCAATACAATAAATATAAGGAAATGGAAAAATGCATAAGCCCCTAAGCGAAATGTGATATTTATATATTTTTTTTCATGGTCCTATTACTGACTGATATCAGAACAGTTATGTTGGGACCACCTTGATGCCCTTTGGCTTCTATCTTTTTCCTATAAATCTCCAAATAGGGAGTGTGGATCCCTTGATGGTGCACATTAGTATTTCACTGATACTACAATCTACATAATGCCATGTAACTTATTTTAGTTGTGTAAGATATTTTGAAACTTATCAATATTTTAGAGAGAGATAGAATAAAAATATCACGACATATTGTACGAGAGTTTATTTAGAAATTCAAAACTAAAAATAATCTTGTATGATACATTTTTTTGGTAAAGAGGGAGAAAGCACTATATAATATATGATTTATTTAATTTGTTAAAAATATTTTAAATATTATTTATTTATTAAATTTAAAAATTTTAAATAAAATGCTAAAATGATTCAAAATAACTAAAACTTTCATATGAATATTTTTATTATTTCAATTATTTTTTGAGTCTTAGGAATTATAATATATTATATAAAATCTAATTTATTGAATATATGTTTTCTTATCAAATAAATAAAAATATTTTTTAATCAATGAATTTTTGATCTACCCTAGCCTGATCAAACATGATTTTTCTTTAACTCTTGCTAAAGTATAATTGCATATAATTTATATTTTTAAAAAAATGTTAAAAATTAATTTTTATTAAATATAAAAGTTGGCTTAATAGAATACTAAAATGATTTAGAGTGGATAAAATTTTTAAGTAAATATTTTTATTATTTATTTTTTGTAACTTTTAGGAACCACACTAACACTATATTATATTATATATAATCTATTAAATATATTTTATTATTGGGTAAATAAAATATATTTTAATCATATACAAATGGATCATATGATCGTTTTAAAATGAAATTTAAATTTATTATTTTTATAAAACATATTAGGCCTAACCATGATTGTAAATTTATCATGGAATCTTGGTAAAGTGAAACTCATTTATTTTTTTAGTAATAATTTGATTCAACTAAATTAAAAATTTATTTATTTAGTTATTTCTTACAAAAAAACCATCCACATAAAATATATAGTGTGCTTTAGAAAATAAAAAATAACAAAAATTAAATGTTTATTTTAAAATTATCATTTAAGGCACTTTTATATAATTAGAATTATTTTTTATTAGTTTAATAATAAAATATATATTTGATGAATTAGATTATATATAATATAATATGACTCCTAAAAGTTAAAAAATAATTAAAATATTAATATAAATTTATTATTTTGAATCATTTTAGCATTTTATTTAGTTTTTTTAATTCAATAAGTAAATTATATTTAAAATAGTTTTTTACAAATTAGATAAATCCTAAAGTAGATTGGACCTTGTCTATAATTCATATTTGATTAGATTCGAAAAACAGCTCATGCAAAGTTATTTGTAGTTTCAAACCTGCGACTATAATGTGTTGTGATATTTTCTATTCTAGCTCTCTTGAAAATATTAGTAAGTTTCAAAATACATTACACGACTAAAAGAAAGTTGCACTCCCACATAGGATTCTCTGCGAGCAATTTGGATGCAAATCCAAACTAAAAAATAGTCTTTAAATTCATGAAAATAGAGAAATTCTCGTATTGTCGGGTATAATTAACGCCATATATAGTAATAGATCTCAGGTTGCTAAAGCTATAAATCGACCTGAAAATAATTTTGCAAGAAAGGCCATATAATCAACGCGGCATGAGTGCTGCGGTCGTTTCATGCGCATCACGTTGTGAATTCAAATTTCAAAATCTCTCGCTTTTGATTGGTGGGGTACACACTTTTGCTGCAGACAACCCAAATCACCCTCTCTAAAATTCTAACAAGAAGCCACGCTGGTTGACCGTTGTATTCGAAATTTCAATCCTATTGACGGTCTCCCACAGCATGATGCTGCTTCGGCGTTCACTTTGAAATTGCGCGCGCTGCATTGGCCACTCGCATCGCGAGATTTGCAAAGTCTCCAAACCAATAATTTGCATCGAAATTCATACTACAACGGTGTCGTGGAATCGTTTCGATCAGGTAAATTGCGTAGACGGATTGGCGTCGATCGAGACAGTCCAAACGCCTGGCGTCCGTCGTGCCTTGGAAATAGTAGTTGAGCGGCAGAGTACGTGGTTGGAATTATCGGATGCCTATGAGAAATGTAACTGGATCAGTGTAGTGTCGGTTGGGAGAGAAAGGGGCACTCCACATTCACATGCAATTCAGAATCTACCTGGCGAAAACCCCACCGACTACCAAGGTCTGGGTCAGATCTGAAGAGTGACGACTCCTTTGCATCTCAAATTATTTAAATTTTAATTTTGCACGCATAGAAGTTTTCAATTGATTGCATGAATGCCCATGTCGATTAACAGCATCATTTTCTATTTCCTCATAAATACTTAACAGAGCAATGGATCAACGTTAATGGGAGGGGCACTTGTGCAGCTTGTTCTGAATCTTACAGGCCTGGAAGGGAAATTTAAATCTAAATAGTTTGATGTGCAATGACGCAAAACCTCCGCGACATACGCGTAGATTATCCATTTGAGAAACAGGCAAAATGTGTGAATGTGATTTTATTCGATTCTATCACAGAAAAGGAACATTGTGCGGTGGACGGTTGATCTGATTTGTTGAAAGCCATGGATGAGAGAGGCAGTCAAAAGTAAAATACCGGCGAACGTGCCCGGCCCTATTGAAAGAGAAGGAAGGGATCTCTTGACAGGTGTCGTGTCCCATCGATGGAAATACGCTCTGCAGTCGGCGTCCGCGTCCGCGTCCACGTCCGCAAACAGCCGTCTCACCGACTTCGACAGGTCACAGGTGCTACGTGACGTAAAATCTAAATAACATAACGCCGGTTCTTCGTGGCACTAAAGTAATTTCAACCATTGAAACATCATTCGTTGCAGTTTTTTTTTTTCATTTGAATAATTATACTATATATATTTTACTATAAATAAATGCTATTTACACTATTTTACTGCGATTGAATTGATCTAAGATGTAAAGTGGGCTTCGGTACATGATTTAGGATTCCAAAACTAGGTGGGATCTAGTCTCACCTTTCATCTCTTTACTTCATTCATTCATTTACATCTATTACATTACATCCATATATTTCATTTATCTATAGTAATTTTATATTTTTCATAGATATTTATATTTTAATTATTACATATATAATGCTTATTACCTAATATTATCCCTTTTTTTCTTTCCTTTCCCTCTAGATAACTAATCCAGGAGGGCGTTAATAAAAATACTCCCATTTCGTCTACTTAACCCAGGTGCTACCGTCAACCATTAATTAATTTTAATCATTAAATTTATTATTATTATTATTTATCTATTTTATTTTTATTTACTTCATGAGGCTGGCCAAAATTTCTCCAGTTCCGCCTTTTAACTTTGTATTCTATTTTCTTCATTCATCTTCTCATTTAAGCATCAAAACTGACATCATTTCCCACCATTCAACGTATCATCTCGGCCCCTCCTTTATTTATACGCGGGAATATTATTCATGCATCAGTCATGCACGGGGAAATATCAATCATGCATCACTGATGTGTACTGCGAACTAGTTACATCCCGTTAACGCTCAAGCTCAACGATTAGAGAGGGAAAATTGGGTGTGCCGTGCAGTCAAGGTGGTAGGTATCCAATATTCATTAGAGTCACGGGCGATGCGTCCGTTTGGTAATCTTAAAAAAAAAAAAAGTTGGAAAACTTTTACATATTTTCCCACACCCATTTATATAATTTTACATCCAAACTATTTTATAATTATTATTTTATATCTTTTTCATGTAATAAGCTTATCTATTTATTTTATTTTTAATCACTACTTTATATTATAGTACTCTTCTTTTTCATTATTATCCTTCACTACACGTGCATTAAAGGTAGGCTTTTTTATAGAAAAAATATAAAATTTAATTAAAAATATAAATAATAAAAAAATTTATTAAATAAAGATGTAAAATTATGATTATAAATATAAATAATAATAAATAAAAAAGTCATTAAGTAGTTAGATCACATAAAAAATATGTAAAAAGGTGAAAACATTTTTCACCCTTCTTCCCCGTTACCAAAGACACCCGTAGAATAAAATAATGACGGCCAGCTGATGGGCGGTTTGGATTTAATCCCCGTCTGTTCCGTGGCTGTGATTAGTAAACCGCCGAAACAGAAAAGCAGAAACGCGCAGTAAAAGAGCCGAGTCGCCCTTCGAAATTAAAAAGCAAAAGACGGGCTTCCTTCGCCACTCGACCACCGTCTTTATTAACTCCCAAGAGTCCACCACCTTCTTCCTCTTGCCTATTGCAAGTTCCAGCCCTTACTATCTTTTGTTGCCTGGAGAGAGGCCGGCAGCTTGGATCTATCCTACTCCTCTGTCAGCCCGTCTCCGAGCCTGACAAAAACCCCGGATTCCATCGCCGGGGTCCAACGACAGTCTGATCTCGTTTTATTCTCCGTTTCAGAGAGAGGAAAGATATGGAGAATCTGATCTCCTTGGTCAACAGATTGCAGAGGGCTTGCACTGCGCTAGGCGACCACGGCGAGGAGAGCGCTCTGCCGACGCTGTGGGATTCGCTGCCGGCGATCGCTGTCGTTGGAGGGCAGGTCAGATCTCCGATCTCTCTTCTTGCGCTCCTTTTCTTCTCTTCTGTTATTTGCCAGATCTGGCATGCGTCGTTGTTCTGGCTGGGCTGGGTTGTTCGATTGCTCCATTTTGTTCGTTTGAATTGAAAATTTCATCTCCTTTCCATAGGTTGGTCGATTTACGGTTTTCTCTTGGTGGTCTAAGTAATTTTTCTGATCTCTGCTGTGCTGTCTTTGATCCTTTTGTGTTAGATCATAAGTAGATGCGGAATACATTGTGGTCTGTTCTCTCTTTCATGCGCTGGTCCAAACTGGTGGAGAAAATGCAATTCTACGAATGGCTGTGATAAATAAACCAAAAGCTTCCAAGATGGACTCTTGGTGGCTGGGTCAGGTTGGATCTGGTCTCGATGCCATCTCAATCACTAGCTCTGACAACGAGCTTTAATCAGATGCACTCAGGCACTGGATCATTTAATCCATCAAATACCTTTGAACAATTTGAAACGGACGATGGTTATCGAGCACTTTTTTAGCTTCCTGCACGAGTGAGAATCGTTGATGTCTGAGGTCAGCTTTGAAACATCTATGATTCTGATCGGAGGAGGGGCACAGGCTTTTCAAAATTTGTACCCCTTTTGTCTTTTGTGTCCCTGTAATCACACTGAAGAATAGCTGGCAATGGCCGGATATCAGTTTATATTTTTGTTTTCGATTATTGCTGAAAGCACCATTTCTGACAGTATGTTTGGCTCCTTGCTGCAATTCTTATTCGTTTTGTAGAGCTCTGGGAAGTCTTCCGTGTTAGAAAGCATTGTAGGAAAGGACTTCTTGCCCCGAGGCTCTGGTAATTTCATGCTTTCTGATTCTTCTCTTCTTGTCCCTTTTTTGTTTGAAGAGTACCCGAGGTCCTTGTTTAGGGAGTGAATGATTCATGGGATAAAAACGTGTGCAGGCATTGTTACCAGACGTCCACTTGTCTTGCAACTTCATAAAATTGATGAAGGAAGAGAATATGCAGAATTTCTTCACCTCCCAAGAAAGAGATTCACCGACTTTGGTAAATGTTCTTGATAGCAACATAATACATTTTATTTGGATTGTTTTCCTGAGATAATCCAGTTTGATTGCAGCCACAATATCTATCTTTTTGTGCTTGTATGAATTCTCTTCCTTGTAAATTCATTGTCGTTTATAATCTACAAGGAAGGTTCTTGTAAGCATAGGAACTACTGTCTTAACATCAGTTGCAGACCATTCTTCTCTACGTGACGGAGACTCTCTCTCTCTCTCTCTCTCTCTCTCTCTCTCTCTCTCTCTCCCTCTCTCCTTCTCTCCCTCCCCCTGCCATTATGTTTTTATGAATTTTTTGTTATTGTCTCAAAAAATATTGACCTATGCATTGCTTGAAAGTATTATACAAATCTATTGATTTAAGTTATCTATACCATCTACTCATCAATTATTTACATTTCATCTTATGCTTGATGGAATCCATGCAGCTCTTGTGAGGAAGGAAATTTCAGATGAGACGGATCGGGAGACGGGCCGTACTAAACAGATCTCATCTGTGCCAATTCATCTGAGCATCTATTCTCCTAATGGTTAGATTTAGTTTTAGTTTTTTTTTTTTTTGTGCGTGCGTGCGCGTGCGCACGTGCGCACATATGAAGTACAAGTCTAATCGTTGTAAACAATGTTGTCAAAAGTTCAAAAACGGGCTCAACTTCCAGTCAGACTGGGTTGAACTGTTCCTTTTCTTTTTAAAATTCAAATTAAAATAAAAAAATTTAAAACACGCTCCTGTCACCAGTCAAATCCATGATAAGCAAAAGAATGGATGCATTATCACCAACTGAGCTAGAAAACTCAATTGGTAGGTTTGTTGCACAGGTTTTACTCAAAGAGATTATAAATTTCAAGAAAACTGTTTTTCAACATACCAGCCTGGCTAGCAACTGGTTCCCTGTTCTGATCCTGTTTCAAAGCTCTGGATCTGAGAGAGCTGTATGATATTGGAAACAACCATCACATTTGCTGCCATTATGCATATGATATTACAAAGGGGAAGGAGGGGTTTCAGCTGTCACTCGAACTCCATTTTCATTACCACTCAAATGGCTGTGCAAGTAGGTCCAGAGCTTTTCGAAACTGTATGTACTTGGAAACTACCATAACATTTTTAATATTTATGTCTGATATTAGAAGGGCAAGGAGAGGTTTTAGCTCCCACTTGCACTGCACTTTTATTACCAACAAATGGCTGTGCCAGTAGGTCTAATGTATTTTTGATATCAATGAAGTTGTGAATAACCATTAAGAAATGGACATAATGGATATATCTGTGTTCGCTTTTACTCTGTTTTGTTCCCTAAGAATTATGTCAAGTACATAATCAGTTAATGAGGGATTTGCATACTTAAAATATTTTTGCTGTTTCCTTCCTCTGCTGATGGTTTGAGCTATTACAGTTGTAAACTTGACTCTGATTGATCTTCCTGGACTCACGAAGGTAGCTGTTGGTGAGTTATATCCCATTGAGGCTTGGTATTTTGGTTATTAGATTTTCCTTCGGCTCTGTTTGTTTATGTGTAAAAGCACTGTAAAAGGGAGGAAAGGATGGAATCTGTAAAAGGGGTGTAAAAACTCTTCTTTTTTTTCTCTCCCTTTTTATTTTGATGTAACATTTACTTACTCCTAACTGCCCATGGCAACTCTAGTTTTTCTACATTATTTTCTATATTTTCTCCAAAAAAAAATCTATCAATTTTGTTTTAATCACTGTATGGCTGACATCAAATGGCTGTCTTGCTTACATCATCACTTCTGCTTCTATAACTTTTTATATATTCCACTCGTTTTCATCTTTTACATCTGTTATACCTCTATCTAAACAGAGCCTACTTATTTCTCTTTTTTCTTTTTTCTATTTAATTTTTATGCTTGGTATGCAATATTGACTAACTTGGGCTTTTGTTAGAGGGTCAACCCGACAGCATCGTGACAGACATTGAGAACATGGTTCGCTCATATATTGAGAAGGTGAATTCACATTTACTGGTACTAAGTAGGATATTCCACAAAGTTAGGCATCTGCGTCCTTCTGTCAGAGTTGTGCATGATGAGCATCGCATTTCCCAGTTTAATCATGCAATGAGAATCTTGCTGTTTTTGTTTTCTGTTATTTTCCATGAGCTTATAATTTGTGATTGAATGAGGAAACATGCTCATTTTTATTGGCCAAATATTGAATGGTAGGTATGGATCTCTATCTAAATTGGGATCAAGGCACAGCCTATGTTTAGGGATTGGATTCAGAAACAAATCCTAAATGAAGCTAGCTCTGGCATCAGCATGTGACATGATAGCTTGTTATCTTACAAGTCTAATTTTTTTTCTCAAATTATTTGAATGAAAGCAATGTAAAATTAACAAATAATACTTCTCTTTGTTTTCGCAGCCCAATTGTATTATTCTTGCAATTTCTCCTGCAAATCAAGATCTTGCTACTTCAGATGCAATTAAGATTTCTCGAGAAGTTGACCCTAAAGGTAAGTTCATAGTTCTATGATTCTATCACATGATGGAAACTTCCTGGTTTGTGGTTGCCAGCCATCCAGCCAGCCTGTATATTTACTTTCTTTAGTAAATAACAAATTTTCAGGAAAAATTTCATGGATCTAGATATCATGCTAAATGATATTATGCATAGATCTTTCATGAAACAAGAGTATGTCTTGTGCTAGAAATTTTCATAGAAAATGTTGAAAGGGAAAAAAATACCAACAGAAGATGCTGCCCCTTACAAAGTCCAAAATTACAGAAGTTGCAGCATATGATGTCCTAGCAGTTATTTATGAACATCCGACTGGAGAAACTGCTTATCATTCTACCTACTCTATGTCAATTGGGCAGTGATGGGTTGGCTCGAGTTGAATGTGATTGTCATAGTTGTATCTTACCACTGCCTTTTTCACAGATACGTCACATTCTTGTAGTTGCTTTCTTCTTCATAATTCTGCCATCAAGAGAGATGCCTGTTCTTGTCAGGTTGCTGTCTTTTTTCTAATTTTGCCATCAAGAGAGATGCTTGTTCTTGTCGGTCATATTTGTGCAACATGAATCTAGCTTTGAAATTGTTGTATTCAAGTATCTCTTTGTCGTGTATCTTCATGCAACATGATTGTGTTATTTACTGAGCATTGTAAACCTTCCACCTGTTTTACCATTCTTAACACTCTTCTTTATGACAATCAGGAGAGAGGACATTTGGAGTTCTGACAAAGATAGATCTAATGGATAAGGGTACTGATGCTGTTGATGTAAGTAGGAATAGCCACATTCTACAAGATTATAATATAATGGACCCATTTCTGATTATGATAGATTGGAATAATTTCAGTCACATGTATATTGTTGTTGTTGTTGTTGTTGTATGTGTGTATGCATGCACTATTGTTTTAACTTTCTATTATTGTTATTGACATGCATGCGTGTGTGAGGTGGGTTGGGGGGGGGGGGGGCAAGATCATATGGAAAAAGAGTATACACAAACCACATATGGAAAGTGTTAATAAGGTCTTCTATTGGATTCAAAGTCTTACTTAATGAAAGCAATGTAGGCCTGGAAATTAATTTGTTACATTCTTTATTGGGAGCGTAAAATTGTAGCAGCAGCTGATAATTTTGGCTTGTTTTAGATTTTGGAAGGAAAAGCATATCGGCTACAGTATCCCTGGATTGGTGTTGTTAATCGGTCTCAAGCTGACATCAACAAGAGTGTTGACATGATTGCTGCACGGCGTAGAGAGCGGGATTATTTTGCAAATACCCCAGAGTACAGACATCTTGCTCATAGAATGGGTTCTGAATATTTGGGAAAGGTGCTCTCAAAGGTATGAATATTGAGTAGAGCATATCCCATTTTGTGTTTTTAACTGTTTTTTCTTTTTTGATAAGAAGATTCATGATAGTTTGGTTCCTTGGTGTTTACATTTTTTTCTTCAAACATGGAACCTGCTGAGCAATGTTGATACTTCTGCAGCATCTGGAATCTGTTATCAAGGCTCGTATCCCCAGCATTCAGTCCCTTATTAATAAAAGCATCGCTGAAATTGAATCGGAATTGAGTCGCCTCGGAAAGCCTGTTGCTGCAGATGCGGGAGTAAGCTATTTATTGATCTTTCTAGTTTGTATTTTTTTCCTTCTTTTTTGGTAATTGGAGTTATGCTGTTTCAATAAGAAAAATTGATAAAAAAGGCTTACCTTTTGATTGGAATGGAGTTCAAAAGGTCTTTCAATTCTGTACCTTTTGTCAAGACTTAGTGTTGTTTTATCTAATCATAAATAAGAGCTAGACTTTGCATTCATTGTGTTCTCCTTGATATCCCAATAATTGTTACTGGTTGGTAGAATCACCGAGAATCAGATCATGGAATGTACCATGGTGAGTTTTACGTCTACATTAGCAACATTTGGAAGGTGTGTTTGGTTTGAGGAAAAATAGATGGAAAGAGGAGGAAAAGTAAAAGAGGAACATATATTTTATATATGCTCTCATGCCTAATGAGAGTAGTCTTTTCAAATAAATGCTGGGATTGTTGTGAAAATACTGTGTTGTTTCTTCATCTCATTTTTATGAGGGTTTGAACTTTCAAGTCATCATCATAAATCATTTTCAACCTATTGGGGTTTAGCTACATGATTCTTGTTACGCCACGTTACACCATTCTCGTCTATTCTTGGCTATGGGGATTTAGCTACATGATTCTTGTTACGCCATGTTACACCATTCTCGTCTATTCTTGGCTATGTCTTCAAGCCCATTTGCTAATGACTTTTATAGATAGATTTTTTTTTAAAGTCTTCCTATTGTACATTCTTCCTTTTGAGCACTCTCACTTCTCTTAAGTAGTGCAAATTTTGGTTCTTATTGCACATTAACAACCTGTTTCTGTGTACTTTTCCTCACTTGTTGCATAGAGATTCTATTATAAGGTTATCTTGGATTACTTCTATTCGATCCTTTCTAGTATTCTTATACATTTTCCTCAACATCCTCATTTTGGTCACACTTATTTTCGTGGATATATTATTCTTTGGCTGCCCAACATTCCGTGTTGGAATGACATAAATCAAGCAATGAAAGTTCTTAGATTCCATGCTTTAGCAATCGAAAAATTTGCTATTGATTAGTCATCAGGGTAACATGTATGAGTGCTACATTGATATTCTCACAGGTGTTGCCTGTTAGGGTTATTTTGGTGCATATAATGTCTCACATGTGTTTGTGGTTTACATCATTTGATTCCAGTCTGTGTTTAGCTGTGCCGTAGGCAACTTCTACATTTTGTGTGGGGTCAATTGGATGAGCTGTGCTGCTACGTTTTAGCTCCCAGAGGCTCTTTTTTTTTTTCTTTAAGTTTTTTGGATTAATCTCTATCATTTCTAATTCAATAAAAAGAAACCATTGTCAGGCATTCCAGTTTCTCTTCTTCTTCTTTTTTTTTTATAGTAATTTAATAATAAGTAATCCGCATCTCTCCTTTCAATTTATCAACTTGTTATCAAAGAAAATAATTTACTGATGCAAAGAATTTATCTTTTCTGATTTAAATCAAGTAATACCTTGTGGGAGGTCAGTTATGAAGTTTATATTAGGAATTTAATTTTGAAGCCTTTGTGGTCTCCTTAGCTATCTTTTGCTTCAAGTTGCTTGCATGTTATTGATCTTTTCTTTTTTTTTTTTTTAAATCTTGTTTCTGCTTGGCAGGCTATTGATAGCTTGTTTGTTCTTTGCAGGGAAAGTTGTACATGATCATGGAGATTTGTCGTGTTTTTGATCAAATATACAAAGAGCATCTTGATGGCATGTATGAGTTCTTTCCAATAATTTCCTTTGACAATTAACTGTACCATTCCTTTTCAAGTCATAACTTATCTATCATATCATAGATATAACTATGCGGATTCTACATGTGCAGTTATGCACATACATTTCATATATTTATGATTCTAAATTTACTGTCATTTCCAAAGGTGTGAGATGATTTGATCTGAAGTCGCAGATCAATGCCCTATCTTTCTGCAAAAAATTAGATTTTTTAGTTCTAATGTCGCTAAAATTTTTAAAATGCTGAAGAATTTATTCTATTTGAAGTCCTTTCTTACTTTTTCTTTACTATAGTAGGTCTACCATATAAATTATTCGAGGAAAATTTTTCCTTTTTCCATTGCACTATGTTTTGCAGATTTTCAATTGAACCTCATAGCATAAGTTAGCATTTTGAGTCCTTGAAAAACATTGATTCTCCAAGAATAAGAAAATAGATATTCCTATAACCTGCCCCGTTCTGTTTTGATGCAAAAATGAACCTTTCTTCAAAGATGTGAACTATATTTTATCTCTGTCATTCCTTTTCTGTCTCCACTTAGCAAAGTTACACATTGTTTCTCTTTCTTTATTCAAAAATTTCAACTTTTCCTTTCTCCACTCATTCTCAGATCAAAGCAAGAAAGTTGCTTTGATCATTTTCTACATTCTACATAATGAACTTTTTAGATGGAAATATTTATTATTTTGTTGAAATAAGATTTTTTTTGCATGGTAAGATGCTCTTGGTAGTTGGATGGGTTGCTTTGATAACCCAATTTGTTTGGGCGATGCACCGTGAATCCGGTGGGTTGACCCTGCCAGGCCTCACTTCAGGGGCACAATTGATGAACAAGTTGGTTGTTTGATAAATGTTATGGGGCCCATTTTGGCCATCCCAATGGAAAATAGCTACTTTATTGTTTAAATGTGCTATTTTTTGTGTAGCTATTGTTCACTTGTTCTTTTCTTTGCATTTCTGCTTTGTTATTCACAATATTTCATTGTGGCAATTTATATCATGAAGTTGATGTATTGATATAATTGAATTGCAAACTGCTTAATTTGGGAGAAGTCTTTGATGATGATGGTGGCAATGATACCATCAATGTTGTCTCTCTCAGCAGTTGCTCTTTTTTAGTTATGCATGTTGATATGTAATTTATCCATTCATTGCAAAAATCAATATAAATCTTAATTCCTTGGTGATATTGACTAATGCAAACAATGCTTTCTACTAATGCAAACAATGCTTTCTGCTCCTCTTTCCACAGACGGCCTGGTGGTGAAAAGGTTTACAATGTTTTTGATAACCAACTTCCTGCAGCTCTAAAGAGGCTGCAATTTGACAAGCATTTATCTATGGAGAATGTAAGAAAGCTGATCACTGAAGCTGATGGTTATCAGCCTCATCTGATAGCTCCTGAACAAGGATATCGCCGTCTCATTGAATGTTCTTTAGTTACTATAAGAGGTCCTGCAGAGGCAGCAGTTGATGCGGTATGCTATGATTCACCATGTGAACTATCTCTTGATTTTTAACTTTTATTCTAGGATATGGTCGATGGTTATATTGAAGTAACACTGCTTAACTTTTATGTTAGGAAATGGTTGATGGTTACATTGAAGTCACACTTCTTAACTTTTATGCTAGGATATGGTTGATGGTTAAATTGAAGTCACATTGCTTCATCCTGTTTATCTTAAGACATTTTCTTCCTCTCTCATATTTTGCCTCTTACACAGTGTGGATTGATTTCTTCATTGGAAGTTTGGAATTAATTACAATCTTTTATTTTCCACGATTTGATTAGATAAATGACCACAAAATGACTATTTTAGGCATCTAAGATGAATAATTCAATAAAGTGATGTTTGGATGGAAAAACCAATGTCGTGCTTCAGGGATATTATGCTTGGGAAGTGTCAACTAAATTAAAATAGAATTTTATAACATAATTATAAGATCAGCTATGCTTTATGAGATAGAATGTAGAGCAGCTAAAAAAAAATGCATAGGATGAGTGCCAGCTAAAATGTGGATATTGAGATGGATGAGTGGTAAAACAAGAAAGATAAAATTAAAAATAAAGTGATTTGAGATAATTTAAATGTATAATCAATATGCAATAAATTGAGGGAAAGTAGATTTACACAGTTTGATTGTGTGCAATAAAGTTCATAAATTGTTTTGACATAATGTATGTGCTATGATTTATGGGAAAGTAGACTTGTGTATATAACATAATATTGAAGGAGGTATATGCTATAAATCATAGCATATAACATAATGTATATGCTATGATTTATAAGATCAGCTAGTTATCAATATTGGAGGCCATAAGAGAACTAGGAGGAGGTATAAAAAGAATATACTTGGAGGTCTAGAAAAGTTATGAAAGTGCCTGGCTTTCTGAGGGCATAAGCCAAGATCGACAAGAATGATGAGGTATGATCTATGCAACTGACCTCACTTAGGTAGGAAAATGGACTTTTTTTTCAATGAAAGTTTTAGTGCTATATCTTGTTGTGTGCTCATTGCAGAAGTTATTGTGTGCTGTTATGCTGTTTTCGCTCAATACCTGGTAGGTTGATCATCCTTAGGGCTTGTTTGTAGAGGCAGGTAAGGGTAGGAAAAAGTTAGATGATAGGAAATGATGTCAATAGTGAAAGAAATGATGCCAGCAAGCCATAAAGTGAATAAAGGCAAAATGTATGGGCTTTTTTATTTAGAAAATGGTTGATGATGGAAAATACATGTTATGATGCAGAAAAGTAAGATTGTTAAGGACAGGTAAATGCTACATTCAATTAAGACATGGGAAAAATAGGGTTGTTAGGGGTAGTTAAATATTACATGAAGTAAAGGGGAGAGGAAAAAAGATTTCATTTACTTCTCTATCTTGTCAAATGCACGCTATGGAAAGATCAATATTTGCTGTTCCATTTCCTCAATGAGTATGAGCCATTTGATTACCCAAAGATGAAGGAATGTTCTTTTTTACCACGAGCATTCTATTCAATTATGATAACCTATTGCTATAGGGGATATGCTGGCAGGAGTAGCAACTATAGACATCCCTCATATGGCACAGATGTTATCCTTTGTTTAAAGGGCTGTCTAGATGAGAAGTGTGATTTTAACCATATAAGCGGAAATTGATTTCTTTAGCTTGTTTGGCTTACCCCATATGTGAATTATTGGTGAGGAAATTAAAATCCCTGTCCTCATCTGTTGCTCAAGCTTTTTCATTGGCTTACCTATTGCTGAGGAATGAGAAATCAATGGAGGAAATTGTAGTTACTTTTTATCTTCACTCGGGCTTTTTCATTTCCTGAGGTGAAATGTGGTTTACTCCTGTTCCTTGTACCATATTCATGCTGCTGCTCCATTGATAGAGATGTGTTTGTGTTTGTATTGTCCAATCTTCAAACAATGGTAATGTGATTCTCATTCAAAAAAGAATTGGGGCTTGCCTGTTACGTTCAGCATCTAATACCATGTGACATCTATGTCTGATAACAAGCTTTTTGATGCCCTTTTAAGTCTAATCTTTTATTGTAGTTATTTTGATAGAAAAACAAATATGTATCTTGTGCGAGTATTGTTGGCAAAATTTTATGTTTTCATACAGTTATGCAAGGTAGTTTTGTACTTTCTTGGATAATCATGCTGTATCTTTGCCATCTGTTAATATTCAACTAAAAAATAAAATAAATGCAATCTCTGCTCGTTCATGCATATTCTGTTACTATCAAAAGTGTTTCAAAAGCTATAATTTTGCTATTCCAAATCTACATGATGATTCAAGACAACTCTGTTTGTCCTGGTTTCAGGTCCATGCCATTCTGAAGGAGCTGGTTCACAAAGCTATTAGTGAGACTATGGTAGGTCTCATTGCCTCTTATAACTATGCTTCCATGGTCTGTGTGAAATATTCTTTAGAATTTATACCATATCGGCTTTCAATATAGACTTACCTTTGAATGAAGTTTTAGCTTTTGGGGAGTTTAAAAAATGCTGGCCTTAATGTTTTGTTAAAATGACTTTGTATGTGGAGTTGTGAGGACTTTTTCAGCTCTAATTGCTCAGAACACCTGAAAATTTGAAGCACAATTTGTAATGCTATGAATCAATATTGATGCTTAGTTACTATGAATACGTTTTCAAGAATCGAATCTAAATCAAATTCTATTGCATTATTTTCCCCATAAAACCCCGATGCTCTCAACTTTCCCTACATTTGAAATGGTGTTTTTGCATTTTCATACCTGAAGTACTGCGAATTTGCACTTCTTGACCCACAAGTTTCAATTTTCATGAAATGACTTCAGGTTTGATATAAATTGCATAAAACTACCTTCTGTGAGAAAATGTCTTAATGCCGTTTCAGAAGTAGGTTAAATAACAAAAATACCCTTTCAAGTGGTTGCATAGTATTTATAAATTTTGGATCCAGTTTGATTTTTTTCCTTAGATCCAAGCCAACTATCATCTCTATCATTACCTTTTCAATCTAAAACTTAAATATAATCTAATAAAAATTCATAGAAGTTATATAATTTAAATGATTTTTTAAGAGTAACTATAAATCTATTAAAATTTTTCTTTAATCAAACATCCATACATTTGAAAGTTTTTCTTTTATATGGATAAGATTGTCTTAAGAGCAAGTTATCATATAAAAACCAAGTATGCACTATGCCCAAGGAAATAAGAGGGCATTTTTGTCATTTAACCTTATTTTGAAATGGCAATTAATTTTTTGACAGAAGGTAGTTTTTGGCAATTTCTATCAAACTTGAAGCCATTCCATGCAAAATTGGAACTTATAGATTAAAAGTGTAAATCTGCAATACTTGAGGTATCAATATGCAAAAAACCCATTTGAAATTGTATTTTGCTAATTTGTTAAAATTGGAGACCTAAAATTTCTATTTGTCCTAGTTCCTTTGGAGAGTCCAAAATCACACCTTGAGATATGAATATGCAAAAAACCCCATTTTTGAAATTGTATTTCGCTAATTTGTTCAAATTGGAGACCTAAAATTCCTATTTGTCCCAGTTCCTCGAGAGAGTCCAAAATCATGCCTTCTGCTCAGAAGTGATAATTTTCTATGCCTTAAGATCCAATTGTACAAAAGTCATGGGTCCTCTGACCCGAAATTTCTATTTCCCATTGCATATGGTTGCCAGAGATTTTCTAGTTGCTTTCAAGAAAGTTAACATGGCTGGAACATGCTAATTCAAAAGAGAAACAGAGAAAAAGGTTTATTGCAAGTATGCCTGCCCGCTATCACCCTGTGGTCCAGATTCCAGAAGAGGTAAACAGGACAAGGATGGTCTAATTCCATGTACCTCATGGTGTTGATAATTAGAATGCACCTGAAAATATTTCCTAAGATGGTAAAGGATACTGAAGAGACCTCTCACTACCATTCGTTTTTTTTCTTCTTCTTCTAATTACTAAATCCGTTTCTTTACCCATAGATGATAATTGCCTTTCAGACAGAAAATAGTGCTCCACAATCCAAATTACAGACTACTTTTGTATAAATCGATAAACAGGACTGAGTTCAAATGTGTAGTAATTTAGTAGATTGTCGGCTGCAAACCTACATAGGTTCATTGGATGATGACTGGGGCATTTTCTCAGGAGTTTGTTATAGTTGAATGCGACCTTAGTATCAAGGTTTATTGACGTTGATCAAAATTACTGAAGAAAGCTGATTTGAAAAGTTCATTTTTTGGGATTCGGTTAGATGAGGTCCTTCCCATTTCAATCACATGCTAAAAATCTTGATTAACGAGAAGTTGGAGTGCACTAGCCACCCTCTTTAGTCCAAAATTTCCTGATTGTTCTAATGATTTTACCTTGTTCATTGTTTATAGGAGCTGAAGCAATATCCCTCTCTCAGAGTGGAGGTTGGAAACGCAGCTTTTGAATCATTGGACAGGATGAGGGAGGAGAGCAAGAAAGCAACTCTTAAACTAGTGGATATGGAGTCCAGTTATCTGACTGTTGATTTCTTCAGGAAGCTTCCACAAGATGTTGAGAAGGGTGGAAATCCAACACATTCAATCTTTGATAGATACAATGACTCATATCTCAGGAGAATAGGTAATCATTCTTTCGTGAATGATATGTGATGGTGCATTGGTTATCATTTTTCCCATAGTGATATCAATGAGTTTTGTGGAGCTAATGCAGCTATCATATGTAATGGTTTTGACTGATCTTCTAGGCCATTATTTGATCATCATCTCTCGGATCATGCAGTAGGATCAAGTTTGTTCATGCAATATACAATCTATAGTCAAATATTGCATATTATGTACCTCTTTCTCTTTCCCTTCTCTAACTGACTTTTTTTTTAAATTTATTTCTTTTGCATAAAATTATCAGGATCAACTGTTTTACAGTATGTCAATATGGTTTGTGCAACCTTAAGGAACTCCATTCCAAAGTCAATTGTTTATTGTCAAGTGCGAGAGGCCAAGCGCACCCTACTTGACCATTTCTTCACCGAGTTGGGTAAAAAAGATGTAAGGGTTCCTCTCTTTTCATTACAGTATTCTCTGTAATGAATTAGACCAATGTTAAATTATGCTGCTTGTTTTACTCCTTCCAGGTTCCTTTAGGAACGAACTCCAGTGCAATTAAATTCAACTAGGCTCTAGAATGAATGACCTTAATGTCCAACATGTGCAAAATCACCTTTGGTTTTCACTTATCTGCTGCCAATGTAGAACAACTATAAACACAGATGCAATATAAATCATTTTGATTGCTTCTGGATGTTTTTTTTTTTTAATTTTTGGTTTCAATGCAGCCAAAGCAGTTGGGTAGGCTGTTAGATGAGGACCCTGCAATCATGGAGCGGAGGAGTGCCCTTTCAAAGAGGCTAGAGCTGTACAGAAACGCCCAGGCAGAGATTGATACCGTCGCGTGGTCAAAGTGAAGATATGTATACACACAGAAGGTTGGAACCCGAAGAGAGAATGTAGTTTTGAGCTTTGACGTATGGGTGTTTTGATTCTTTCATTCATATCTAGGCATGTTAAAATCAGGTGAATAGAAGTGGAGGGTGTAATAGCTGCTATCAGTCATCGCCCTAGTTTACCCAAACTAATATATATAATATATATTGGACTTGTATTATTAATTCTCATTTTATCACGAGACTGCTTAAGCGTTTATATGGATAACTCTAATGTGAGATTTTAGCCAGACGATGTATGATCACCATATACACTGATTTTACTACAATCAGGATGGTTAAAAAATGCCGGTCTTTTGAGAAGATTTTTCCAATTGCGAACCTCCATTTGGATTTTTTTTCCTATTTTGTTTCGTGGATTTGCACTATGTAGGGTCTGATTCACAGGTGGTGTTATATGAGAAATTCACCTCCTAATAGAAAGCTCCTTACGAAAGCGAGCCGCCAGCGTAGGCGCATGTTCGGAAAATAGAACAAAAGGACCAACCTGGTCGTATGATCTTTGAAACATTCAGAATGCAATTAGGTGTCTAAAACCTCAGAAATAGCGGACGGTCTTCAGCCACCTGTTTGTGAATTGCCATATGGATAGCTCCTCTTGAGCCTCCTGTTGACAGCCGCGAAAGTTGGGTTGTTCAGATTGCTTTCGTCTAGCCTGGTAAGGCTTCATTTGGCCGCGTTATTGGGGGTTAAAGCACTTTTGGAAAAGTACTTAAATTTTACAGCGCAGCCAAATGAAGCCTAAGGGTTGTTTGGCCTTGTGGTGAAATTTAAGATATTTATTAAGCTTATTTAATAAAAAGCCCATTTTCAATGGTAAGAAAAAAGCTCTGAATTTGAGCTTCAATGTAAACGCTAAAAGCTAACTTTTATGGTTTTTAAAAACCATGGTATATTCTAACCAAACCCTTCGGTTTTTAAGCCAAAGTGCTTTTGCTTATCTAAGCACATTTTTGGTGAGGTGCCACAGGCGAATGCGATGGTGTCCTTTCCCACCTCCCGGCGGTTTCCAGTTTCCACAATTGCTTCACTTGGTTGGGCCTCTTCGACCGGAACGTGGAGATACCAAATCTGGAAAATACACAAAAAGGCCTTGGCCATCCGTTCTCATACCATTCTCCGTTAAGAGTCCAAGCCGTATGGTTCGCTCGTGTGACCCATGAGGAAAACCGTGCTGTCAATGTCTCTCATAATTGGCATGTGTTGTGACGCCGTATGCATTAATTGGGAGGTCTTCCACCCAAAAGTTGGTTTGGCCTTTTCATGCCCCCTGCATTATTGAGTAATCGCTTTTACAGCAATAATGAAAACGACCTCCTCATCACACACACACAAACATCAGTTTCCAACCCATCCGCAGATCCATGCCGCTCATCGCTAACAAAATTCTCCATTTAGCAAGCTGGAATCCCACATCTCACGTTTGTTGAACACTCGGGCAAGCCGCCACCGTAAACCTGCCTAAAACATATGAAATTTACTATTGTGGCCTGTTTAAATCCTCTTCTTGCCTGTGATGCAATCGAACATCCATATTTTAGAACATACTATTTTGCATGTAATTTTAGATAATGTTATCTGCATGAGCTTCTGATTGACTCAATTTTTAGTATTTTAATGAAATAAGTAATGTGGAAGATCACGGTTGGTTTAGATCTTATCAAACTCATATGAACGGCTAGGATGAATGATAACTCAGCAAGAGTCGTGATTGTGGAAGCTTTGAGAACCTTGGGTTGCGTTGTGGAAAAATGGGCGTACGATGCAGTTGGACGTCTTGACTCTTCACTCTTTGAAATTTATCTTCGTATGATTCGTTTTGAGATAACTAAAGAGGATAATGTTTTTACTCTCAAAATTATTTTTGGACCATCGTAAGTATATTGAATATCGTATCTGCATCCTTAAATGTATAGATTTATTAACTAAATATTCACATTTTAATTTTTACAGTAAAGATTTAATTTCTACAATTTTTTAATAAATTATGCTTGAAATATTTTGTAGAACATCTTACAACCGTACAGGCGTGGATGATCCTCCAAGGGCAACCAGCCACTTGTACAGAAATACAATGACAGTTCAGCCCTGGATTCCCACAGCAGCGCTGCACGTGGCGACGAGCTGGATGATGTCGACCCCGATGCATGGGGACGTGGCACCAGGAGCCGCCCATGACTGAGATGCTCCGACGCCGACGTGTCATGTGCATGCCGATGCCGATGCCGATGCCGATGCCCATATCTGATCTTCTAACGTGGCACAACAGGAGCGGCCCATTCGAAGCATGTCACGTCAATTGCCGATGGCTGATGATGATCAGGATGGAAGCGACCATGCATGAGACGCATGAACACCATGATCATGCAGCACATGCGGGGGCCCCACCATGCACCCCACTAACGATTACCATCGACTTCCCTTTCATAGCACTCCGGATGATGGTGGGCATGATGATGAAAAAGACGATGCGTATGCATGCCGATGAAAACGGTTACTTAATGATGACGATGATGGAAATCTGCATCATCCAAGTGGCAGCATTTGGCACTCGCCTGACTAACATCTGAAACCAAAGCTGATTGGGTAGCATCGTGTCTAATGTTCGCTTCCCAGTTTTAATGCCATTACAATGCTGGGATACAATGTTACCAGAACCGAGTCGGCCTACCAGCTGGTACGGTTCAAACCGTTTGGACCGGTCAATTGAATTGATTTAAACCATAACATCGTCGTAATATAATTATGATACTATAAAATTTA
>JAYJMB010005187.1:11732-33801 GCA_036873735.1 Pouteria campechiana | reverse complement strand
TAAATAATTTTAAAAATATATAAGTATAATTAAACTTTTAAATAATACAATAATTATATTATAGATGAAGTAATTATTTTATAGCCCAAGACAACAAAGATTAAAATAAAACAATCAAAATAAAAAAGCACAAATATATAATTGTTATTTATGGATCATGCAACTATGTAAGTTAAAAAAATAATAATATAGTTAAACCAACTTATGGGGTAGACTAATTTTCAAGTAGGTTTAAGTTAGACATATTTTAAAAGTCTATAACTACAAGTAAAATAATTATATAAAAATTCAAAGATTCAAGAGTAAATTAAAAAAACAATCTAATTGCTAATATTAAAAAAATAATAGGCTTGAAAAATAAAAAAATATATATTTAGAATATGAAAAAAATTATTGTTGCTACTTGCCGAGCTGAAGGAGATGCCGGAGCTAAAAAGTGAAAATAAAAGTTTAGGCTTGACAAATAGAGAAAAGAATAGGGAAAGAAGTTGGAAAGTGGAAACTGAGTGAAAAGTGAAAGGGATAGGGCTTTCGGTGGAAAGGAAGGAAGAGAGAAGACAGGCGGATGGTAGACAGGAAAGAAGTGGGAGGACTAGAGGAAAATGAAAACCTAATTTGTTAATGCAAGACAAGTGACAGGGAGGAAGAGGGAGAGGGCTTTTGAGTTTCGATGGAGCTGTCGATTGCCGTTGCCATCGTTGACAGAGGAAGAGGGAAACGGCTTTTGAGTTTTGACAAAGCTATCGATTCCCGTTGCCATCGATGAAGGAGGAAGAGAGAGAGAGGGGTTTTGAGTTTTGATGGAGTTATCGATTGTCGTCGCCATTGTTGTTATTGATGGCCGACTCTTGGATGTTCGAGAAATACGGGAATAGGGAAACAACATTGTGGGATGAGAATCATGAGATTGCGATTTAGGGTACTGTAAGAGGCGCGCTCGTGAACACGAAAGGGTGCTCTTTTTTTTTTTTTTTTTTTTTTTTTAAAAAAAAATTAAGGCTAAATCGGTTGAATTGCGGTTCATCCGATGTCATACTGTCAGACCGGACCGCTGTTACGATCGGTTCAACTGGTTTTCTTTTTTCCATTTTTTAAAAATAATACAAAATGATTTTGAAAATTTTAAATCATAGACATTAATCTAAATTATAGATCTTTTGTATAATAATATACTATTTCAATTCACCCTTTTATTTTATTAATAACATCAAAATAACAAAAGTTTTACTTATGGATCAAACCAAACTAGATCTAACAATGGACCGGTTGATGATCGAAACGACCGGTCCAATTTGGTTTTCATAACACTGCTTGGATATAAATGACTGTCATCATCTCTATCATGCGATGTTGATGGCATTCACGTGTAGGTGGGCCGATATTTGTTGGGCTTAAAAAAACATGTTTTAAAATAAATGAGCCTAAAATAGTGCATTCCCTCTTTTCTCTTATTCACAATATAAATTGAATAAAATAAAATAATAAATTGTAAAAAGGGTTAGCGAAATAAGAAAAGATGTCAGTTATAAATATAAAATAAATAAATAACAACGATAAAAGTTACAGATAATAATGAGGGGAAAAAAGTAAAATTGTAATGCTGGGTAAAATATGTAAATATGGCATTCATACCAGAGTTGCATTTTTATTCCCATTTTTGCATTTCCGCCATTTTCCAGAGGAATGGCAAGAAAAAGTTACTTATATTTCGAAAGGATTTTTCTTTTGCTTCTAGAAAAATCTCCCTAGACCTTTTCTTTGATTGGTCAGATTGTGACTAATCTAATTTCTACACCTAACAGCGTCGAGAGCTAAATATATTTTCAAAACATCGGTGATGCAGTGAAGCAAAATCAGTTCTAACACGATGCTTAATTGCATCACTCTCGCTTCAGCAATAGACCAGCTTAAGGTGGTTTAAGGTGGGTCTAAGTCCATGTTGATGATTGCGATGGAGATTTTTTCGAAGAAAAGCCACGTTGGCAAGGCAATCATCCATGGATGATGAGGTGTGAAGCCGATTCAAGAGATTCAAGACACTGCAGCACAGGGTTTAATTAATAGCTGTTGACCTCAAAAGATCCACCAATGTAATCTAATCCCTTCATTTAGTTTGAAAATCAATCTTAACCATTTGTTAAGATTGTTAGTTGAGTGATAAAGAATAAGTTATCCTTCCATTCTCACTCCTTTTTCCCCCTTGCCTTATATTAATCATTTATCATATCCTCACTTACTTCTAATAATAATTTAATTTATTTTGTCTTTATTCATTTTACAATAGATATCTGCTACATTTTTATTTACCCATGTTATGCAATAAGAATAAAAAAAAAAAGATTTAAAATTTCTGTATTTCTTGGATGGCTTAGGTCTGACTTGTTAACGATGCTTACTTTTCACTTCCTATTAAAATTTTATTTTGCAGTGATTATTGGGTTAGTGAAAAGCACATTGTGGGTTGGTGATCTTATATTTTAAAGTGTGCCATTATGAAGTCGAAATAATGTTTGTGATCTTTTGCTAATGCTAGAATGAGATGACAGGGCCAATTGACCCAGTCATGAAAACATCATGAATGAGATTTCTTTGCACGTGGGTCCTGCTGCCTGTCATCACCTATGGCTGTTCATTTAATCGCCTGTGCTGTAGCAAAAAGCAAAGAATATTAAATTCATGTAGCTGAATAAACAAGCTTAGCTGGATGTGGATCGGCCTAGCCTGTCCATATCTAGTCCTAAAATAAATGGATGGATGGCTACATAAAAGCTCATAAGCCATGATTGGATTTTTGTATGGGGCCGCCAATTAGATAGGGTTGGGAATGACATGTGGCTTTCTTTAATTTCCTGTGTCACGGTGGGTCAGCTCCGGTAGTTGATGGGGGTTGTTGGCTCGGCATACATGGGGCATGTTTCTGTAATTTTTGCCCAAACATTCATGGCTATAAAGATGAAAGTTAAAAGTACATTTCTACTAATTAATTGAATTAATCGGTACGACAAGACCTTTTTTTTTCCTCCTTATTTCATTGGCTACAAAGCAGTCTGCTCTTGTAAAATTGGTAATGGAAACAGAAATATATAAAATTATGCAAGGAATGCATGTAGGTTAAAAAAGTAAAAATAGATTGTGAGTAACGATTGAAAGCATAGATAATAATAAAAATAGAAACAAAATTGTTATGACAAGCAGGAGAGTAATTTTATTTGACTTTCATTTATGATTTTCATTAAAAATGCAATTTTCTAATCCTATTGCAATCCATTGTCAAAGTCAAGGAAATGCCATTCAACTATTCTTCAAATGGATTGTACTTGATACTAATTAAACTAGCAACGCGAGGCCTACTTAATTCCATAATAGGTTGCAATGTAGACCTAGAGAAAATTTAATTAAAGTAAAAGGACTTAGCGAATTATTAAAATACTATGCTACCCTTTCTGACTAATCACACTATTAAAATATTACATTACCCTTTCTAAGCCTGCATGTCCATGATTTAAATTACTTGTACTGAAAGGTCCATTTCTGGACAGGCAGAGGGGAGATTAAATGGTTTAGATATCCTCATAGACTCGTTTTTTTTTTTAAAAAAAAAACAATTTCTTCAATTTTATTTCAATTCCTTTAAACATATGTTTTCTTAGAATTTTTAAATTTTTAATCTTTTTTTTACTATTCCTTCTATACATTCTATAAAAAAGTAGTCTCCATCTTGCCTTTGTTCACAGTCGTCAATGCTATTTTGTCCCTATTTGATTTACATCCTCTTTTTTCACGTTGAATTATTATTTTATTTTTTCTACATTTACATTTTATTTTGGAATTTTCCTTCTTATCTGCCTTTCATATTTTTTTTAACCATTTCCATCTAACCAAGTGGGCCTTCATAGCTCAAGCGGTTCGGATCTTGTCAATCTAGAACACATGTTCAGCAATGTTATGGATTGGTGCAGATTTTATCCGGTAAACCTTCTGTTGGGTAGATGAATCTGGGCCAAAAGAATGATGCGCTGAGACTGATGATAGCTTTTTCATTGCTTTTGTCAAGTCATCATCTACGGCATACGCCAAAACCAAAATCCAAACGAATCCATCTGAAACTTGACATCGTATGTTTTATATACTTGCAATCCACTGGCCATAGTCTACATAAATTATCATTTGGGTTGGCTTAAATAATTCGGAAAAAGGTGGACCTTTAAACCCACCATACATAGGGCCTGAAATATGAAATAATGATTGGCTATGACGTAATTAAAACATTATAAAGCGCCCGAATAAAGAGATTTTGTAGAAAATTTTAATCAAATTGGTTCAATAAAAACATTTTCCATATATAATTTTGAATATCGTATTTTACACATACAAGTTTAGGTTCCAAAGTGCAGGATTTAAATTGGGGAAAAAAAGCCTGAATTGAATGACAATGCCCACTTAATAAGCATGGCTTGGCGGGGTCTTTCATCGTTGGCTGTCTACACCTAGGCTGAGTTCATGCTCGGCCCTGCAAAATCGATGACTTGAAAATTTCATTTTCTGATGCCAATTAATTAACATCAGACACATTGTGGAATTTTTTCCCCCCCTGCTCCTGTGGGTTGTATTCTGCCAGAGCATGATGCGACTCCCATGCTTGCATATGAAGTACAATTTATGATAACCAAGAAATAATAGAAGACATGGGAACATGCAGTGTTCGCGGACGGATCGTTGGTACAAATCTTGTGGGGCCAATCTGTGTCATCTCCTTCAGACTTGTGGCAATCTGTCAATATCTAAAGCCAAATACATGAACCAATAGCTAAACTCTCATGTAAATTCATTGCATGGGCCCCATTCCTGGAATCTTGCTGACTGAAACTTCATTTCATCAGCCAATCAAACCACCTAAGGAGTGCATTTAAGAGCCCTAACCCACACTCGCACACACAACAACTTAAAAAAAAAAAACAAAGGAAAATTTCCTCTGACCCAAAAAATGTGATTGACCATCATAACCAGCTAAAAAATGGACCATTAAAACGTTGGGTGGTGTCCAATTGCTAAATTGAGATTGGGAGTGGATTCAATTGGCATGGGAACGTAGGAAGATCGAAGAATGTCAAGGATACTGCTGCACATGGCACCTTCAGGAAAGGACAGAAAGCACGGAACAGTTCACCGACCAGGCACGGGCCGAAGGGAAGGATGGTCAATGGGCACAACGTACCGTAGACACAAGGAATCAACGTACAAAACGTGGCTTAAGCTCTGAATGGAATGCACTGATTATTTTGTGTCTTCTTTTTCATCTTGTCTCTTATCTGCGATTTTTTTTTTAATGTGATATATACCAACCTTAAAAATATTTTTTTAAAACTTTTTTAATGAAAATTTTGTCTAATTTATCTTTATTTACTTTTACATAATTGAGATTATCTTCTATGCTAATTTATCATTTCCTTTAATTTCTTTTTATTTAGAGCTTATCTTGGGTTTTTTTTTTGTGTTTTTAAGAGTTAAGAAAAGGAATTGGAGGGGATAAATGGATAAATGAAAAATGGAGTAAAAATAAAACAAAATAATGTGAGTAATAAATTAAAAAAAGATTACTATAAATTCAAGGACGCGTGTCGGCGGACGCACATGGGTCCTCCTCCATCTGTGCGTGGCACGTGGTGTGCGGAGTACGGGTTGGAACATGTAGCCAGACATGCCAAAAAGCCCACGCATAGCTATGACGATGGCGGACCACCCAAACAATGCCCCTTTTCCCTCTTACTACACTAGGTTAGGTTGTGCGTGGCCCAGGTTCAGCTCGAACCTACCCGAACCTCACCTGTAAATTTTAAAAAAATTCAAACAAGGTAGAGCCAACCTAAATCCAAAACCAAACCCAGCGTATGCAATTGTACTCGACCTTAATTTTGTCCCTTGCGTAACTCGGCATCCATCCGGTTAACCATCAGCCTCTGACACAACCGTATTTTTAGAGTACAGCACCGTCCGACACAGCCGTATTTTTAAGAGTACAACACCGTTCGAATGAGACAAATAAATCTTACATCTGAAGACAGGGCTAAGTCCCCTGTGGTGCAGTTTTTAAACATGAAAATAATTTTTTTAAAAAAAAGGGCATTCACAATATACCTGTAATTTTTTAAATATTAGCAAAATATACTTATAAATTTATATACAAATTTTAATTTATAAAACATTGCTATTGTACTCATTCCCTCAATAAAAATTGGAACCGATGCTAAATGTTTTCGTAGTTTCCACACTACTATCACAACAATAATTAATGACATTGGTATAGTTATATATATATATATATAATTACATTTATAGGTATATTTGTTGATATTTTTAAGGCATTAATATGTTTACAATTGTAGATAAAAAGCATGGGATATCTGTAAATGCCTTTTATCAATTGAAATTAAGAAAGAGTACCTTACAATTTTCATCTCCTCTTTTATTATACTTTTTCAAATGATTATTAGATATAAAGCTTTTTATTATTTTATCCTATTGGTGTTTCCTATGTGTAACATCCATCTTCCAAGATAATTTTATAAGCCTGACGAAGCCGTGGTTGAGAGTACACACAGGGCCCATCCAATAAATAAATAGCCACACTTCCCCAACTACCAAAATGGCAGGATCAACACCCTCATTGGAGCATTGCCATTTCCAGGTCGATGGACAGTCCAGATGGCATGATTGGACTGTTTCACATGCGACTATACAAATTATCAGCAACTGTAGCTTTCAACCGTCCCGGAAGCAGTTCACATGCAAAAAGCAAATCTATCTTTTGAAGATGTGTGGCATTGTGGGTTGGGAACCTTGGCCACGATAAGTTGCCTTTTCTTGGGTGGACCTGCTGTGCAATCCTGGCCGGACATTTGATCCTCCTGCTCCAATGTACCAATGGGATGAGATCATCCTCTTGTATCACCCTAGAAAAGCAACAGCCACAGGACACTTTTCAAAAAAAAAAAAAAAAAAAAAGGGAGAGAGACAGAAGAAAAGGAAAAAGAAAAAGGAGGCGAAAAAGGTGGCATGCGGTTGGGAATTGAAGTGAAACAAAAAGCATGGTACAAATGGGCGGTCAGCCTTAGTGGGTAAGTAGCCATCTGATTTTTCCTCTCTCACGTGTGGGGCGTTAAAGCCATTCGTCGTATTGGGCCGCCCACACACAACGTGAGCTCCAACCCCAGTGATGGGATCCAAAAGCTGGCAGGGCCCACATTGCTTTAAATGTAATAATCTATTTATCTAATAAAAATCATCCAAATTAAAAACTAAGGTAGGCAATATCCAAATAATAATTTTTGTTATTAAAAAATAAATTATATTTAAAATGATTTAAAATATTACACAGCATGATTTGTGAATCACCGAGTCTGATGGATGTGGTTGTCGACTGAACCGCTCCCCTGACTCGGATGGATGTGGGCATCGGCCGTTTCTTCAAATGTTTAATAGTCCTCCTTCACGGAGACGATGCCCATCCGTACAAGCGTAACCAAGACTCCCTCTTACGGTTGTGGGTCCCACGTTATGGTGGGCCCTGATCACGTAAGTATTTTCTGAGCTTTACTTGGGTAATTGATGTCTACAATTTTATTTTATTTTTGGTACCATCCTGCTTTTCTCAAGCGGCTGGGGATTGGAGAGCATTAATTATCCCATTATTATTTTAGACCTTGGAAAGGCACTACTCCACCCACAAAAGTAGGCCTACCGGTTTGCATTGAAAAAAAAAAAAAAAAAAAAAACTAGTAGAGAAAAATCCTAACCCTTGACTGACCTTCGATTCATTTGTCCACCTGAACAGCCAAATGCATAAACTGTTAGGTCGGATTTCTAATCGTGTATGGGAAAAAATCTGTGTGTGGCTGCGTTTGGTCGCGCACGGCTGGCTGTACTGTGACTGTGAGTTGGGGGAGGACGGATGTCTAATCTCATGTGTGGACCTCAGGCTTCCATTTTGCTAAAATTCCGACAGCGTAGGCCACCACTAACAGTAGGTGGAGCAGTGATCAATTGAAAGCTACAATTTTTGAAATTTTTATTTAAATGCTTCTTTTAATTCTGCGGAGACTTTTGTAATTTCACAGCAGTGAGCCGTGTCAGGCACGACGGGTAACTTAGCTGATAAGGCATTTATAGGCGTCTGAATTATAAAGGACAACGCTAGTCTCATAGGAAGGTGGTATCTCAAAAAAAAGATGCAAAACAGAGTAAATAACGAAATAAGATAAAAATGTAATAAATGAAAATAAAATTAATAGCAAAATATTGATAATATGATAAAATAATGTTATTGAAATAGATAAGTAGCCGAAAAAGGGATTTTTCAGCCGTTTTTCCTGTCATCAAACAGGGTGGTGGAAGTGATTAATTTGACCAAGTGTGCAAAAAAAGATAATCTGATTTTGTCGGCGATTTTCACATTGCATCACGAGCAGAATTAGCACATGAATTGATTCTGCGACACATGATTGTGATATGATGGCTCGGAAAAAAAGGATGATGCCGGAAATTTTACTCGTTAATCCTATCATCCACCATAATTTGCTATTTACCACCCTAGCATCGAACTTCTACTGCGACTTTAACGAGTTACGTTAGCTTTCCTTAATCCCACCCATCTTTAAAAATCCTACAATGTATCTCAGATCCCCCACCAACCTCCCTTTTCCCATTTTCGACTTTAGTCATCATTGGCTGTCTCTTGCCCACAAACGAACCACCGTCCGAATCAGGCATGGATGGCTATGAGATCCTGAAATTCTTTGGGCGATTGGATCTTTTTTTTACTAGAAATGATGGTTAGTCCCCGAAATCACTCATTGGGCTGGTCACGTCTCCATATCCTATAATTTTGGTTGTCCACCTAATTTGTCTCCTTGTATGGAGGAAATGCGCCTTTGCATTCAGTGCATCATAATCCTAACCAAAAGTTAGATTTGGACCGTCCAATTGGCAAATCTGGTCTGTCGATGTGTTGTGATCTAACCATTGGTTGAACTTCCTTTCGTAGATAGATTAGCCCACTTACTGAATTTAATATCAAACCCCAGCTGTCGTTTTGTTGGCTGTGGTCCTATTACGATTGTTGAAATGTTTTGCTAGATGTGATTCTAAGAATCATGCAAGGGGATAGTATTGAGCCATAATGGGGTACACCAATGTCTATGCGCCACGTTGCATTTAGCTCTAAAAGCTCATCCGAAGAACATGAAAATGTGCCTTTAGATGCTTATTTCTCTTTGTATATTTTGATCTTTTTTGGGGCAGGGCATTTCCACCTTTTTTTATTGTAGTTGGATTGTATCATTTCGTATCATTGGGGTTGGGGGGGCAAGAGACGTGATACATTCATTCTCTTCACTTGATTAATTGGAATATCCAAATGTCCCTGTGTAGGTGATTTAAAGATGCTGAGATCTCTAAATCGGTTCTAAAGAAGGCCAAGCCTCATACTGTTGGCGTGACAGCTAATTAAACTAACATCATGAATGCTTTTGGTTTTATGTATAAAAGATGTAAAAAAATAAAAAAAACAAGAAAAGTAAAGAAAAGTAAAAAAACCTATAAAAAGTTAGATAATAATGTCATTAGTATAAAGATGATAATAATAATAATAATTATTATAACAAAAATAAATATCATATGGATATAAAAAGCCAACAAAAAAGAGGGTTTTACTGAACTTTTATCACAAGAGTCTTATTACCCTTTTATCATATTGTAGGCAATATGTTTTGGAAGGTGAGGCTCCAGCACAACCTTAAAGTCTAATAAAATAAAAGGTGTTGTGAGATCTAACGACACAGACAAATAAAAGGTGTTTTCGATGTTGAAAGGAAAGTGGGATGCGCAATTTTCTCTTCCTTTTTCTAAAACGAAGGCCTGGTAATTAAGCCACTGAAATGGAGATTTGACAGGAGAACAACTTCCGTAATACGACAGCATGTGATGGATAATTGGCCGGCGCTGTTTGCATGGCATATTAAATCTGTGGATCCCATTATGAAGCAGTAGACATTAGATTGAAATGATGCCTCCTCTTTTCTAATTGGTCAACTTCTAACCGACAGTCTAAGGAAAAAATAATATATAGCTTATAATGTTTTCATAAATAAAAATTCATTCCTTGCGTCATTCCATAAAACGTGTCTTACTAACATTATCATGATTTGAAAGCATATTTGTTGTAGCTTGAATAGGTGAGCAATAAGAAATCTGCTCAAACAGCAAAAACACGACATAAACTTAACTGTTTTACCTAATAAAGAGATGAGAAAGAGGCTGATGATCGCCTCATCTTAATTACCTGTGTTCTTGATTAGATGCCCAAGATGGTTTTTCATGCACTGTGGATCATCAAGAGAATTAAGATACATATCAGTAAGTCGAATACATAGCCGTAGGGCATCCTTCGTCCTTTTGCGTGCGAGAATGCTTTTGATATAGATTGTAGTTTCAATAAATTTGGGTAATGCCCGTGCACAAAAATCTTGCTAGAAAATTTGATTTTAACTTGTTGACATAATCATTTTGATTCAGAGTGACCTGAGATTATTTTGAATGGTTAATTAACTTTCTAACATTATCCAATTCAATTGGATTCTTGATTTAATTAAATGGTCTACTTTATGTTCGATTTCTGAGAGTAGGCCAATGCAAGCGCATGACTGGTTTTAAGTTGGTTCTTGTTGATGCGTACGTAGAAACCTGTTGGAAGATTAATTCACTGAATCACCAAACCACTGAGGATTGTTGGGTCCCACCCAAGCAACGCAACGCGAGAAACTTGATTCAGTGCTGACGTGCCGCATCAACGCGCCGTGCAGCCAGGGAGTGAAATGAAGGGCGGGAGACAATAACACTGGAGGCAGCCGGCGGTCGTCGGTGATTGGACTTCTCCAGAAACTCTAATGTTCTTCCCAGCGAGACCCAAGCCATTCTCATAGGCAACAAAGAAACTGTTGGGGCAGCATCGCCGGCGGCGAGAAAGAAGACCACGACAGCAGCGCTGTTCTCTATCTTTCGGTGACTAAAGGCAAAGATCCGTCAAGGAAAAAGGTTGTCTAGCATCAACATGAGGCCGGAACAGATCGACCATCTGGTGGTCGGATAGCTGAATTTGTCGGCGACTGAAAAGGACAATCTGGCGTGGCAAAATCAGTACCGGCTTTGGAACAACAACATCAAGTTTTTGAACGGAGTAGATTAACTAGTCGGTGGCAACGTCGCTGGCAGCGAGGAAGCAAGGCGTACCAGCGCCCTGTTCTTTGCCTTTCGGCGACCGGGGTCAGGGATCTGGTGCGGCAAATGGCTGTCAGAGATCAGGACGTCGACCAGAACGTTATTGTCGAAGCAGATTGGCCGATCGGTGGTCGGATCTTGATATTACAACAGCGACTTGCAACTGAAACGACGGGCGTTTAAACATCTTTTTTGAGATTCCCTGCGACGAGAAGGGAGGATCAGCGGCAAAAGCACCAACGCTGAAGTCGGAAAGCAACTGTCAATATTATGGCCGTCATGGATCAACTGATAGACGAACGAACGTTGATGGCGAGCCCAACCAGCATCGAGCTGGTCTGCCGGAGAAGCAGCGATTGTCAGCAGTAAAGTGGTGACGACGGCTGCTGCACGACGTCAAAATGTCGACGACAGAAGGACAATCCACCAGAAGCAGCCGTTGGATCGATCTTCCCCTGTGTCGTCGCTGACGTGCCGTGTAGATGGGATGGGTTAGCCGAGCAGCCATCGTCGATCTCCCCATGCCACTGCTAATGCACTGTGCAGACCAGAGGGACCGCCCGCGTAGTCGACGACATCAAGGATGAGCAGCAGCCTGTGCAGTGTGAATGCAGCATGCGGAGGAAGAACAGCCGTTCGCTGCCCCAATGGAGAGACGGCGTGGTGAGGAGTTGCATGGTGGAAAAGTCAGGCAGCACACCTGACGACGCGCTATGTACTTGCTGACGTGCCGAGCTACCGTGGTCTTCCCTTTCCTGACATGGCGCGCAATTGAGATGCAGCCGACCTGACGCGTGGAGGAGATGGCCTGGGCGGACGTATTGCGCAGCCTAGTTTTTTTCATCCACGTTGGCATGTTCTGCCAGGATGGCGGGCAGCTGATATGGCGTAGAGACAAGACGGGTAGCAACAGCAAGCCGCTCTACAATCCTGCTGACGCGCCGAGTAAATGAGCGATCATAGTCGTACGAAATATTTTAGATGGTTGAAATTAATATGTGTATCAACTTTAAAAGGTAGACTTTCGAAGATATATGTTCAAAGGCTATATCAGAAAGAGAATTCAAATTTTGCGGCTTATTAATTGCATGGTACCTATGATAGGCATGTATGCAATTAATTCTATTCGTAGCAATCCATTTTGCTAAAAAATAATTTAAAAGATTATTTAATTTGGATTGGCCAAAGGCATAAATGAAAAATTCCAAAGATATTCCGAAGATTGGAGGCAAAGCTATCTTGCAAAAATCTTCAAAATGCCCCTACTGGTAAAGTTGGGCATACTTTCCAAAGGAATTCCCAAGATGCCCCATGGTGGAGCTAGAATTCCAAAAATGCTTCTATTGGTGAAGCTGGGCATACTTTCCAAAGAAATTCCCAAGATGCACCCCATGGTGGAGCTAGAATTCCAAAATGCTTCCACTGGTGAAATTGGACATACTTTCCAAAGGATTTTCCAAGATACCCCTATGGTGGAGCCAAAATTCTCGAAATGCCCCCACTGGTAAAGTTGGGCATACTTTCCAAAAGAATCCCCAAGATGCCCCGATGGTAGAGCTAGAATTCCTAAAATGCCCCCAATGGTGAAGCTGGATATACTTTACAAAGGATTTTTCAAGATGCCCCCATGGTGGAGCCAAAATTTTCAAAATGCCCCCACTAATGAAGCTGGGCATACTTTCCAAAGGAATCCCTAAGATGCCCCCATGGTGGAGCTAAAATTTCCAAAATGCCCCCATGTTGGAACTAAAATTCTTAAACTATCCTCAGAAGACCTAGGGCCTATAAATACCCCTCCCTCTTCTTGAAAGGGGAGGATTTTTTGGGAGAAGGGAGAACTTTTGAAAGGAGAATTCTTTTGGAGCTTGGGGGAGGAGTTTTAGAAATCTTCAAGAGACAGGTGCCTCGCTTGACACCAGTGACCTTTGGCAATTGGTAATCTCTCTAGTGCCTGAGGGCACTCTGCCATGAGCCCACCATGGTATATACATGGGTCCCACCCATGCTATGGTAATGGTGGGTCCCATATGGCCAATGGATAATAAGATAATAATAAATTAGACATTCTAAACACATTAAAACTTGTTCTTGCCCTATAAATCAGAAAACTAATGACATTGTCTTAAATTAACTCAGATCCATCATTAGCACTAATCACTGTCATTAGTATTAATCATGATTAGGTTTAATTAACTCAAAGTGTACTTGGGCTTAATTCATGTAATCTGGATCTTCGATCTCTCATAGTATAAACGGTAGAGATCGTCCGGTTGCAGTTTTTCATGGGATATTGGAAAACATCACTCACTAACTCATTCAAAAGCCTAAGTTTAGGACCGAGTCACTGAGTTGTAACTCACCGAGTCAAACCTTAGCAACCACCACTCACTAAATCATTCAAAAGCCTGAGTCTAGGATCGAGTCACTGAGTCGTGACTCACTGAGTCAAACCTTAGCAACCACCACTCACCAACTTATTCAAAAGCTTGAGTCACTGAGTCGTAACTCACCGAGTCAAACCTTAGCAACTGCCACTCACCAACTCATTCAAAAGCCTAAGTCTAGAACCGAGTCACTGAGTCATAATTCACCGAGTCACCGAGTCATGACTCAATGAGTCAAACCTTAGCATATGCCATTCATCAAAGTAGCCAAACCCAGTCAACCTGACCCACTCTTCCTAGGCTTCTCAGGGGTAATTGAGAGAGCCGAACTAAACCCAGTTAACCTGGCCCACTCTTCCTAAGCTTCTCATGGGCAATGAGAGAAGGCTTAACCATACCTAGGTCACCGATTTTCTTCTGATCTCTTTCAAGTCTAAACACAATAGAGATCACCAGGTCTTGAGTCCTTCCGAGATATGCCAATTGAATCTACTGTCTTTATGATTTCTTACAGTCTAAACAATAAAAATCACCAGGTCTTGATCTCACCCGGGACAAACCAATCGGATCAAAACACTCATTTTCTTATTGACCTAGTGTCTAGTAACCCAGTTTAGAACTATGTCATCCCATCCGCCCATTGACTTGAGGCGATCTCCTAAATATCAAGTCATCGCAATGTGCTCGGTGATCCCAAAGACAACACACATCTATTTTCAGAGAGATTGTGTGTGTGTTTTATTTTTAGATTTCTAAGATGCATTGTATTTTTTCTTTTAATCAAGAGTTTTTTCCATTGTGGAGATGTAATTAGAACTACTTGTGGTCTAGGATGTGAACATATAATTTTTCTGATGTACACGGTAAGTGTAATCAATTGAGGAAAATCAATAAAAATGGAAATTGCTTGATTTATTTAAAAGATGATCAACACCATGATATTATTCCATTTACATATTTCTTCCTCATTTTTATCGTTGATACAAAACCGCATCATCTTTTTCCATTCCCATTTTTAAGCACATATAGCGTGAAAGTGACATGTGGTATTCCATCTCTAAGAATTTTTCCTTTTTTTTTCTTTTGGAAACGTAACGGTTAAGTTAAGACTGGTTGGTTCAAGGTTCTAAAATGAACAAAACTCTCTCTCTATATATATATATGTAAAGAATACTCTGATAATATATATACTACCAAAGTAAAATAGTACATTATTTTTATGTTCGCTCCATATTCATGATTTTATAAAATTTATTGTAATTATTATACAATTAATAAAGATATTAGAAATAATTTCAATTAGAATCTTGTATGTGTTATAGTTTTTAAACGATATAAAAATATTTGTAAATTTTAAAGTTTATTTGGATCTATTAACTTAGGCTTTAAAATATTATAAAATCGTATAGAAACAATATTGTATATGAGATTAATACTTTAAGCCCATCTAAATAATGAAACAATTTTAATTGGTTAAATTTTCTTCCCCAATTGATTTTAATTTTGTGATCAATGTGAGCTCTTGATTGAAATAATCTTTCAGTATTTAACTAAATAAATGATGATAAGATTAATAATTGAGTTAAATTTTATAAACTTATCAAAGTAGGACCCAAATGAAAAAGATGGATTAGTTCACTTCAATAGTATATGTATTAATATTACAGGTGCATATAAAAACTTAGCACGTTTCATTTACCAGGAATTCCAGGATCTGAGCTAGCATGACAAGTTTTTAACTTTCAAACAGTTTTGTTGACAATATGATTAGCTGTCGCAAAAAATCGACTTTTGATGGCATGAATATAATACTAATTAATGGTATAGATTTATTGTCTTTTTAACCATTTATTAACTAATTAAAATCTATACCATAGTTTTGTAAAAATGTAAATGTCCCGATTAGCCCTATTCAAGTCCAATCGTAAGCAGTCTAGTATGAAAAATCACTCGCCAGGAACTAAAATTCCACCGGTATTATGATGCGTTTGCATAGGTGAGTAATTTATAAACCTTTTGGATGAAAGGCCAGCGGTCGTGACTTGTGAGGTAGGTATGATGTCATAATAAATTAAATAAAGGAAAAATAAGTAATTTTTTTATAAAAATAAAATAAATTTTATGATGAAAAATATAATCCGTGAACGAGAGGTATATAATTATTAGGAACAAGGAGGTTTTAAAAACGTAATTTCACGGTAAATGAGATGTGGTAAAGTATCTGTCGGTGGGATCCACAAGGATGGTTCCTCTGCCCTCGAGTCAGCTGATGCACAGGACGCTGAATGTGCCAGCGTGCCGCTGGAAAATGCAATATCGAAAGCACTCCCCCATAAAGTTCCCACATTATCTGCTGCCTGTTGCCGACCAAATGTCTAACCCACACGTCATTAAAGAAGACGGTTTAGATTTGAAAGCTATATATGACAAAATCCATTGAGATTCTTTAATCATTCATTGTTTAATTTTACAGCAATTCACACTAAATTAAGTAGACTATGGAAGAGCCATAACCTCAATCTAGCAAACATAGCCTATGAATATTTTGATTCTTAACCGTCCAACAAATGCCCACCGAACCGCAAATCACAAAATCCTGGGAGTGTACTCTCCTTCTTCGGTGACCATCTAGCTGGGAGTGTACTTATTTGGTACTGTTCAGTCGGAAATTGCTGAATGCTATTTCCGCAATTTTAAAAGTTGCTGACAAGAGCCCGAGCATGAAGAGCACGGGCTGACGGGGCATTAGCGAGGGAAAAATTAAATACAGCGAAGAAAGGGACCTTATCTGGTTGAATGGATTTTGCGGTTGGAAGTTTCTGAAAGGTGGCATCGCTTTTTCCCCGTAATGATTACATTTGGTTCGCCAGCTGTGGAACTGCACTAATAGGCGGCCACGTAAAAGGACACGGGGTTCGACCAATCGGACCAACGATTGTATGTGAAAACCTGAAATTTCACGCAGAATTTCTTTGAAAAGGTATCAATGCGGTGGGGCGCACACTGTGAGTGGACCACTATCTTCTTGATTTTGGGTGCGATGCAATCCACAATCCACATTCAAAATCAAAACTATTCGTCGTCTTTTAGTTTTAATTATTTGTTATTAAAATATAAGAATAAAAAAAATTAGATTTCTATAGAGGTTAAAACGGTTACTATCAAATAGTAACAAAGCTTTACTTTGGACACTGTGATTTTATATATGTAATTAATAAGTTAGGTGTAAAATTTATACACTATAAAATGTTCCAATAAAAATGTTTTCAATGCAAAACATTTTGATTTTTAATAGTCTTTAATACTTTTATCAAATCTAAGCTTTTCGTTGTATTTATTATAAGTTTTTAGGTGAAAATAGCAAAATTATTTGTGATTAAATATGTTGGTTGGCGGCAATAAATTTAAACTAACAAATCTTTTTGAAAATATTTTTTAAAAAATATTGTGATCAGCTAACATATCTAATCTTTATGATTTTTGATATCTTAACCTAAAAATTTATAATAAATATAATAAGTGGCTTGGGTTTTGATAAAAAAACATTAAAGATTATGGAAAACTAAAAAATTCCTTTTTCGAAACATTTATATTGAATTATTTTCCATACTTAAAAATTGAATACTTATGTGAACCATATATTTTGAATCTTTTTTTTTTCACTTTATCTATTTCTTTCACAAGTTTCTAATCATCTTTTTTTAAATGAGCCCTACATGATTCATTTCGTTGCACGTTTTACCACTGTGCTTGGCATGGTCTCTCTGCTAAAGTGGAGATGATTCCAGGGCTGCAGGTCATGGGTAACATACGAATTCTCATGAAAATTGTCTGCTTCTTGTCTGCCTATGATAAGCTCAGGATGGTGAATTTATAAATCAAATTCATTTACTATATTTTATGCTACTTATTTAATTAACGTTTGAAAATTTATATTATTTATAAACTTGAGTGGACCACAAAATTTTTCTCATTTAGAAGCTCATATGCAATCATTAAAATCCTTTAATTATTTGTAATTGTTCGTGGTCGTTAAAGTCTCCAAAAATGATACAATTTTTTCAATATTAGGTAGATAGTTAGCATAGGATCTAAATTATTACTATCGCTTGCCTCAAACGGACCAATTTTGTGCACGCCGATTTCTACGGTGTATGAAAATTTTGCCAGACTTTTGGCACGGAGCATTGTTTTTGGTAGTACTTTTGTCACAAAAGCATCGCACCGTAACCGGTCATATATTTCTAAATGCAGGGCAATCACCAGCCATTCCTGCGAGCTATGTTGATAGCAGCACATACATGAATTCGTTGCTGCAGGCGAAGAACTTCCAAAACCAGGCTTCTTGGCACCATCACACGCAAGCAGTGTTATCAGAACCGGATCCGAGGTTAGCCGCCCAGCGCTCAGTCCAACCGGTTCTATCAGCAAGTTCACCCGGTTGAACTATTTTCTTTTTTGAAAAAAATAAAAAAATAATACAACATGATTTAAAAAATGTAAACTACATATATTAATTGAAATATATAATTTTTTTATTATAACACTATAATATTTAATTTATTCTTTTATTTTATTAATAATATAAAAAATAAAAAATTCTAATCTGGTTAGACCGGACTGTCATCTGACCGGTTCGCAGCAGGTCCGGTTCTGATAACATTGCATGCTGGGCATCCTTCCGGACAACGCACCTGTCGGAATTTTATTCGTAGCTTGTTGCCTTTCCTTATTGAAAACCGTTCCGTAAAATCATTGAAGCCATCTGAACTATTTCCGCCTTTATTCTAGATTTATCCAAGACGACGTTTAACAATCACATTGTCATACGTGGAAAGATGATGGGGGGATTAGAAATCATCCACCTGTCTCTATCGGTTGAAAATGCCTGCGTGACTTTGGAATGGATATATAATTGCCAATAAATCCTCTTTTTTTTTTTTTTTTCTTCCAATTGAAAAGACGTGACTTTGTCATTTGATTGCGATTATCTCTTGATGTGGTTGTTTGTCGCCGACCGCGACGAAGGAAGATCATTTTTTTTCCCCTTTAATTGATATAAGATGTATCTAACTTAACAGCTCTATTTTTAATCATCATTTAATGTCTTTTTCTGCTTAAAGGGTTATTTTAATATTTTTACCATCACCATCTATTTAGTCTTATCATTTATTTCTTTTTTCTCCTTTTTTTATGTTTCATCTCTTTCGCTTTTTTCCGTCTTTTTCTGGTTCTCAAATATACTTTAATAATTTTTAATATTTCTGGTTTATTTTATATGATAGATTTATACGATATGGCACATATATATATATGTATATATTAAAATTTCTACTTTTTCATACTATTATTTATTCCTATTACTTATTTTTTAAAAATAAATTCTCACCAAACAAGCAGTCCTTTGTATTTAAGAATCTTAAAATGAAAAAATTATAAAGGCTGTATAAAGGAATCCATTGCGTCACTTTTCAAATAAAGAATACAATATTATGCAACGCGTATTCGTGTCAGGAATCTTTTTCATGGTTTCGTGCGATGAAACAGGCGCCTATCGGATTAAGCATTCCTAATCTATACAACTGCAAAAGATGTGACACCGACTGGCGTCAAGTCTGAGAATTCAACCATCACTGCTACTTTGCTCCGGGCGGTTACAAAGGCGTCAGCTGGCGGATCAATTCCATGAATTGCTTGTCATGGAAATAATTAACCTCAATCATTAAACGGTACTTCCAAATTATGGAGTGAATTCTTAATTACATCTACCAATATCTTGCACAACCAAATTACCTTATGCTATGCCAATAATAAATAATAATATTGGCATGTATTACAATATAATGTAATTCATGGTTGACCAACTTTTAGTAATTTCACTTCTTATCTACTGTTATCTCGTTTTTAATACCCACCACTCTGTGCCTTGGAGCGTGGTTCCTTTTTTTTTTTTAATTTATTATTGTTATCTCCCTTTGCATGTTAATTTTTTGCAATTTGGCAAAATACAGAGTACGTGTTTTCGAGTAAGAAAAGAAGAGAACAGCACACTCTTTCGTGGCATACGCATGGACAAGGCGTCCTTTCTTACTCGCTCTAACAGAGCGAGTAGAAGCCAGCTAATCTCCAGACATGGACTTGGCACCAAGTGCCATTAGTCTTCCATGCACCATATATAAAGCCTCCCAAACCCCCATCCGTCCCTCCTCCATCCACATTACCCAAAACTCTCTCTCTCACTTCTCTAAAGGAACGGGAAGAACCAACAGACGACAATGGCCTACGGCAGGCTCGGATCGTCCGAGCCTATAGCTTCTATCCCTGACCCTGGATCCCAACCTTCCGCCAAAGCCTCCAAGAAGCGCAAGCTGCTGCTCATCTTTCTCATTTCCTCCCTCTTCCTACTCGCCTCCGGGATTTCCGCCTTCGTCCTGGTTCGGACTCGATCCAGAGGCTCCGCCACCTCCCAGCCCATCCTCCAGAACCGCCCAACCCAAGCCATCTCCGGAACCTGCGGCCGGACTCGCTTCCCGAGCCTCTGCGTCGACTCGCTCGTGAACTTCCCCGGCGCGCTCCAGGCCGGCGAGAGCGATCTCGTCCACATCTCCGTCAACATGACGCTCCAGCGAGTCGGGAAGGCTCTGTCCGGCTCTACGAGCCTCTCCGCCGTCGCCATGGACACTCGCGTCAGGGCTGCTTACGAGGACTGCCTCGAGCTTCTGGAAGATTCCGTCGATCAGCTCTCCCAGTCCCTCTCCTCTGTCACTACCGGAGGTTCCGGAGGCGGATCCACCGACGACGTGCTGACGTGGCTGAGCGCTGCGCTGACGAACCAGGACACGTGCGACGAGGGGCTGGCCGGCGCCAGCGGGTCGGTGAAGGACCAGATGGCGGCGCAGCTCAAGGATCTCACGGAGCTGGTGAGCAATTGCCTGGCTATTTTCGCGCTTTCCAACCACAACAAGGAATTCTCCGGAATTCCGATCCAAAACCGGAGGAGGCTGATGTCGGATGGCAGTTTTCCGCTGCGAAAGAGCGGCTTCCCCGCTTGGCTGACTAGGAGGGAGAGGAGGCTGCTTCAGATGCCGGCCGCGGCGATCCGAGCAGACATCGTCGTCTCAAAGGACGGGAATGGGACACACAAGAGTCTCGCTGAGGCGATTAAAGCGGCGCCGCAGCAGAGTAAGCGCCGCACGATTATCTACGTGAAGGCAGGGAGGTAAATACGAAAGATGAAATCGACGTATTTTCTAGCTTTTCTCTGCTCTTTAAAGGTGTGCCAACCGTCGACCATGATCGGTTCGGATTTTGCACGTGTGGAGTTGGCGCCTGTTTCGCTGCTGCCTGTCCGTGAATCCGCCGTTCGACCGTGCAATAACCACCGACACTACGGTTTTCGACTGTGAGTCTACCAGCATTTAAACACGCCGGTGCGCATCCTCATCCTCCGTAGCGGCGATCTGAGATCTGCTAATCCAAATCATTGCTCTAAATTATCAAACAATCGAACCAAATTAGTTCAGCAGTGTAGCAGCATCGATTTTTACCCGAGTCGTCTTTCAGGTTCACGAGTTGTCGGCATCTTTCGCAGATGGTGCAAAACTGACATAGGACAGTCAGTCACATCGTTTCAGTTACCAATTTCCAATTTTTAACATCAAAAAATGTTTTTTTCTTTTTTTTTTTCCCAAAGGCGGAAAAGGCTTCTTGCGTCAAGCTCGCTTTACGGTGGTCTGTAGTCTAACAGCTCCATTTCGTCCCTCGCCTGCACTGTACTCCTTGTCTTTTCGCGACAACGTGGCAACGGGAGTAGCCGGTAGCCATGCTTAGCTGTAAAACATGTACGTATGTCCTCTACAAACCTACACTTGCCTCCCCGTAGGTCCGGATCGTGCTGCGTTAGGGAAACCACCCGGTTGGTTGGAGATGGTCTCATCGAATTTCATACGCCGGCAGTTTTCATCTCATCCGCAGCGGGCCCCAGATTTGAACGTCAATTATTGATGCCACGTGTCGGTGGTTGAGCCGCTCGACTGTTTATGGGAGCCTCGCATTGGCTGATTTCGGTTTTTATGCCATTCATTTTCCGAAAATGCCCCTTGCCACCGGAGATTTGAATTTCCCGTTATTGTTTTGTCAGATACGACGAGAATGTAAAGGTGGGAAGGAAGAAGACGAACCTGATGTTTATAGGAGACGGGAAGGGCAAAACGATCGTTGCAGGCGCCCGAAGCGTGTTTGATAACTACACCACTTTCCACACCGCTACTTTCGGTAAAAGCTCAGCTACCCCTCTTTTTATTCTTTTTCCTGCATTTGATGCTGTCTTTCCTGCCACCGCACACAGAAAATGATGCGATTCGTCTCATCTGGGGTTATTTCCCCGCGTTTCGCCCTTGGCTGACACCATTTTC
>JAYJMB010005187.1:0-11632 GCA_036873735.1 Pouteria campechiana | reverse complement strand
ATGAGTCTTGCATTGAGATGGATTTTGGACTGCTAGCAAAAGAGGTAATTTAAATATAAAAGTCACCAAAATCTAATTAAACATATTCTAATGGGCCAAAACGAGTCGCAACCCTTAATTATCCTAAAAATTTTTGTCTTTCGTTTTTTAAAACATTATTTATGTTTTTATTTAAAGGAATTATTTATCTTATGGATGTTTACTTTATTTTCAACCAATTTTCCTTGTTCTCTACCGTAATTCCATCTCTATAACATCATTTCATCGCTTTTATTTGTTTTTTTTTTTTCATGCTTTCCTTTTCTCCTACGCCGTTATAAATTTGAATCTACCGAGACAAACACACGCCTTTGCACCCACATTCCCAGAAGCGGACTGGGGGCACCTGGCACGGAATGCATACTTTGGCCTACAAGAGCATCGATTAGGATTGGATGGGTTTCAATCAGTCTGCCCAATACGCAAAGTTGGCTAGGGTTGCCAACTGGCATCTTTAATTAAGCATAGCACACTCGTCAATGGCGACATCTTATGCTTTTTGACTCTTATTCCGCTACTCGCACATGGTAAGGCTTTTGGCGTCCACTGTTTTGTCACGGATGGAAAGTGGGGGCCAGAAAGGAAGGTGGAGGCGTGGTATTGCTAGCCCAAAACTGGTTGATCGAACCCAACATAACCCATCTTCCAATTAATGATCAATTGACCCCATGTACATAAAGATACCCTCACCCTGATCGAAAAAAGGTCTGAATTGCACCGTGTGTTTTCATGGTGCAGCGGCGACGGGATTGGGGTTCATAGCGAGGGACATGACATTCCAGAACTCGGCAGGGCCATCAAGGCACCAGGCAGTGGCACTCCGAGTGGGGGCCGACCACGCCGTCGTCTACCGCTGCAACGTCATCGGCTACCAAGACACTCTCTACGTCCACTCCCAGCGCCAATTCTACCGGGAGGTCGACGTCTACGGAACCGTCGACTTCATCTTCGGCAACGCCGCAGTAGTATTACAGAACTGCAGCATCTACGCCCGCAAGCCCATGCCCATGCAGAAGAACACCATCACCGCCCAGAACCGCAAGGACCCTAATCAGAACACCGGCATCTCCATCCACAACTGCAGGCTCTACGCCCAGCCCGACCTGGAGGCTGCCAAGTCGAGCTTCCCCACCTATCTGGGCCGTCCCTGGAAACTCTACTCCCGCGTCGTCTTCATGATGACGTACATGGGCGACCACATACACCCAGCCGGATGGCTCGAGTGGAATGCTACCTTCGCTCTAGACACGCTCTACTACGGCGAGTACATGAATTACGGGCCGGGTGGGGCCGTCGGGCAGCGGGTCAAGTGGCCCGGCTACCACGTCATCACCGCCCCCGAAGAAGCTCGCAAGTTCACCGTCGCCCAGTTCATATACGGCTCCTCCTGGCTTCCCTCCACCGGCGTTGCATTCGTCGCCGGTCTTTCTCTGTAAACAAACACGGGATGGGGTTTATATTTATATTTATATAGATTTTCATTTTTATTTTTGTTTTCATAAGAGGAATAATTCTCCAGGTTCAGGGTTCTTCTTCCTCCTCCTCCATTTTGCTGCTAATTGTATATGTGTTTCGCTGCTAATATCTGTTCTGTAACAGTCACTGAATTTCTGTAGTTGTCCAATCTATGTTTTATTTACTTATGCAACCTTTTGGGATGTTGCTGTCGGTAGATGCGTACACTAAGTAGGCCATTTTCGGGTCAATTTGTGTCTTTGTAACTTGGGTGGGTGTAGTACAGAAGAAAAAGTGAGAAAAATATGCCTACAGATTGCATTTTTTGGGTGCGAGAAGGAAAGATATATCATTGGGCTCTATATTATTAGAGTCCAATATCATTCATGGAAATTGCACATGGGCAGCTGTATTCGGGAATGGACCGGAGGCAGTATTACTCTGTCTATAGCCTATAGGTGTTGGATGTTCGGCTCAAGTGGGCTCCGTGTCACGTGGTCTTATAGGCACCTGTTTAATTCTGCCGCCAACCTTTTCTTGCTTTCGATTTCTCGTCTTTTTGTTACATTATGCTTTTCTGTCCTCTTTTGAGCCCTTCAAAGAAAAATCCAATCACTCCACGCAAAAGCTGGCAGAAGGAGGTGTTATCAAAGTAAGGTGGAGACTTTCTGGGAAGGAAATGTTAACATTGGAATCCCATGAATGGGTGGGAGGATTGTCAAAAAGGTGTTTTTTTTTTATTATTTATTATTTATTTTTTATGGTGGTCCTTACGCTCTTAAGGAGCCTGGGACGAATGCGCCTATGTTTGTGCTGTTGGATGTGTGGACGAGCAGAGAGAATTCTAAACTATCTTACCCTTGTTCCTCGAACTTTTTTTTTCGGTTGTTATTTGACATTTACCAATGCCTATTTAGTCTCAATAATTTTATTTATTTTTCATCATTATATATATATATATATTCAATCAATACTTTATTATCTTTCTTCCCCATAATCTTATTATGTTATGTCCAACTTCACTTCCTTTTCTTCTTTCACCATTTACACTTAATCTTACCTTCTCCTGTTCTTTTTTCTTGTTCTTTATTCCTCCAACCAAACACCCAAAAAAAAAAAAAAAAAAAAGCCTTTTATATGGTCAACTTGCAGCAGCACTCCACCGTCCGCATTCAATACGCGACTAAATTAGCATGTGCGTGCCCGACAACGCAGCTTGAATTCTGTTGGGAAATCAACCCGTTACTAGTTTTAAATGCAGGTGAATTGCTGAAATGCGACTTAGTTTGTGGAACCACCAGACTCGCAGTGGCACCAGCTCGACAACCACTTGATATTTACCTGTGCATCCAAACGTTGGGCAAACTCGAAATTCAGTGAAGACAAAATAAGAGTCAAAAGGTCGCATTGGCGTGGACGACCTAAGATGTCATCAAGCCTTCATTTTCCATTGTTTGAAATTGGAAAAGGATGACGAAGGGCATGTAGAGATTTGGAAGTGATACAAGAAAATATTAAATGATATCTGAAACATTAGATCAATCCTCAAATTAATGTGTTTTAACTTAGAAAACACTATCGAAACTTCCAGAAAACAAATGGCCTTTCTAACATGATGGAATGCACGTGGCGTTACATGCACGCCATTCGAAGGTCATTTTAAGAATGTCGGTCACTTATTTTCAGAAGTATCCAAAATGCAACCCGATTGCCATTCTAAATGTGGTTGTAACTCCATTGCCCAGTTGATGTTGGGTTGGTTGGATTTGGATGCTGTTGGTCTTAAGCTGGAAATCTTCAGTCTGGAATGGACTGGGGCTCAAAGCAAGCTGGATTCAGCACGCCATGACCATCAATGGAAATTTGGGTTCGCTTACAATGCTGCTTGGATATAAGGAAAATTACATCGGTGAAAGGGTAAACCTAAGACAGTAACATATTTACTTTCATCTCCTGTATAATTCACTTTTCTACAGTCGAAAATTATTTTTTCCATTATTATCATTTTCCTACAATAAAACCAGTCTTAACTTTTCTACAGTAGAACTTATCATTTTCACCATTATCAATTTTTATGATAAAACCAATCCTTATCACATTATTTTAGTTACACCTTTTATTTATCCCATTAATAGAAATAGTTAAATTAAAAGTTCTGCATTAGCTTTACTCCCCTGGACCTTCATTGGAAAATCATAAATCTTGTAGTCGGTTTATATGTGAGAGCGAATCCACATCTTCGAGGTTTGCACTAATGCACAAAAAATATGAATTCCTTTGATATTTTTGCAGAGTGGACATCCAAAATTACTTTTGCCTAGACCTGTTGGATTGGAAAGAAGTCAAAATAGTCCCAGCTATAAAGTGAATTAAACTAAAACAGATAAAAAAATAATAAAATATAAATACAAATAATGATAAAAAACAATTAAGTTGTGTCAAGATATAAATGTCAAATTAATTTTTAAAAATTGTAATCCTTCCCCATCATTTCGAACAGAATCAGTCGATCATCCGTCAGAAATTGGCGTGTACAGGCACATAAATGAGCGATCCAGCTCCTTACGGGGTGAAACCATCCTCAAAAGTACTCACTATATGTTGAAGGCACGAGCTGTTACCTGCCGACAAATTGGTAAATACATACCAGTTAAAGGCAACACACTCACTCATCAAGCCAAGCGATATCTCATAAATCCGATCCTAGGGCACAACTAGCATCCATTTTCACAAATTCTCAACGAAATGATCATCCGCAATCAACTGGGCAGATGCTGCCAAAATCATCCCTGCATCACTCCCATCAAAATCCCACTTTGTACTTCGGTTTTAAAATGTGAAACCCAAATGCAAAAGCTTCAAATCATCCAAATTCACAAAACTTCCGCACTGCTGGAGGGTAAACGTGTTATTTATATATCTACTGATGGTGATTAATGGCAATAAAAGGTACAAGAGTTTCTATTCACTGAAAAGAATTGAAAAAACCAATTTAAAGGTAAAGGGTAAGGGTAAGGGATTCAAGTTCAGTCTTGAGATCAATACCCTCTTTTAAATTAAAAAGGGTTGTTGACACTCAAGACCATGCATGAACGTGGTAGAGAAGGGAGCACTTCCACTTATGACCCATTAGCGCTCCCACAACCTGTTGCCCCATGCATTTGTATTTGCCTCAATACACATGCACATTCCATCTTTAACACATTAACCAGCTCACCGGTATTGTTTGAGTTCATCAAGGCGACCATCAAGGCGACGATCCATGATCTGAGAAACCGATTCAAGGAATGCAGCTTCACTTGTCTCTGGAAGCACAGCTCTGTGGGCTTCATGGATGATCTCCTCGATCATAGATTCCTTCTTGAGAGTTTCCCTACACATGATACTTCCAATGCCAAAAGGAGTGAGCCCTCTTTCCACACCTTTCTTCAACAGCATGGTAGAGATACGTAATGTGCGGGAGCACTCAAGCGACAATTCCCAGCCATGAAACTTCAAAAGGGCTATGTCTTGCTCAGCATCTAGTGACATTATGTACTCGATAGTTTCAGGACTGAAAGGTTGGCGGGCTTGTGGCCAGTACAACCAATCAAATGTGCAATCTTCGAACTGCAGTCAGCAAAGATTAATAAAATAAGCTGCCATGCAGGAAATTGGATGAAAAGTATAAGAGAAGCCATAGAGCAAAAATCTCATTTCAGAATAGGTCAAACTATTGAAAATGCTGAACTGCATCAAGCTCTGAGGCTTGCGTTTAGTAAGCAACTAAATGCTGGTTCTGTGAATAGTATAAAGCCAACCAACTAAAACTGCAGTTGAAGAGTCTGGATTGGAACCATAAAAAGAAGAAAGATTCTCATTCCCAGCAAAATCATCTTTGACGAATATTGCAAATTACTGTGATTAAATAAAATGTTAAAAGGCAGAAAACATTATTTTCAATGGTTTTAAATTAGCTTTTAGACTGAAAGGGCAAAATTTTGTTTCTAATTTAAGTCTCTGAAGGGTTTAACCTTCAATGCTGTTCAAGGTTCACTGGAAGTTCCATTAATCAGTTATGCTTCCAAACAAGATCAAGGAGGTGTGACTGCTGTAAATGGGAAAAAGTGTTTATGAGTCAAGAAAAATGTGACTGCTTTCCTAGGAAGGCAGTGAACTAAAACTAAAAGGTAATGCGAATTTTAGTAGTTAAAAGCACTGTTTGATTCCATGTAAAAGAAGACTAAAACCCTTTTACTCTCCTTTACTTGGCAACACCTTTCGCACACATTTTTGCTTTTTTTTTTTTCCCCAAACAAATGATCTGCATCCACCTCTGCATATCCTTGGATATTTACTGTCAACAATCTCTTTTATCTTTATCCCATTACCTCATTTTTACCTTGCTGAGATAAGTATCTTAAAACCTGTATCATTTACATCATTACATTATTTTTCATTTCCTCTCCTTTTACGTCCATTCATACAGACCCTCATGGTACTACAAATAACAAAAATACCAAACACTAGGATAAAGAAGAAATTTCAGAATTTTTTTTTTCAAAAAATCATGAAAAACTATCAAATACAATAAACTCAAAAAAAAAACATAGGAAATAAAAAGGAAATTGTTTGGCACAAAAATGTGAAAATTGTAAATAGTGCAACCACCTTATTATAGGTATTTACACAAAGAAATGTAGTACGAAAATGTATACAGAAATCAATGACAGATCTACAAGCCAAATAGTATTTTAGCATCTTCTATTTAGAGAAATTAGCATTAATTCAACAAATTCTGCAAAATAATTGCACGAAATACCATTCTCTATGAGGAAATAGACAGCATTAGCTACTGCAAATAAGCCCCAACCTTTGTACAAAAACCATCAAGAAAACAAGTTTTCAAGAACTATGCAAGGACCCAGTTCAATTTCTAGGGGTACGGGGAGGACTAATGCATCCTTGGAGTATCTCCTGCCCTTTTTCTTCTTCATCATCTTTTCTCTCTATCTTCTTTCTTTTTCAGTTAGAAAGCTGGATAGCATCAAAAATTGAATATATCTCACAGAACATAATAAGCAAAGTAATATTTCTATCTTAATTTATAAACCCAGGAATATGTCAAATGAATGAAAGCAATAAAGCAGTTGACTACAACTGACAGAGATAAAAGCAGAACGGTATGCAAAAATGGAACTCGCAGAGATGAAAAGAGATGACACACTTACATTCTCAGGCAGACAGTATCCATGATCAATCGGAACCAACGTGATTGGAGCATCTTTCCCCTCTTTACAAACCAAAATATTCCCAGCATGTCGATCAGCATTTGCCAGCCTAATATCCAATACAGAGATTTTATGGACCTCTTCCACAGCAAAAGCCTGAGGGCCCATATCTTCACAATTACCACTATTCTTCACAAACATCTGCAACGACCCAATCTTGACATTCTTTGCTGAACGCTCAAAACCATGAGGATGATTAAACCCTTCATGCAAGCACCTGATCAAAACTGTAGGAGGGACACCTGCAAAACCAACCCCATCACTTGTAAATGATCGTCGCCCACTTTTTGGATGATCCAAAATGTATGCTGCAACTTCTCTGAAAGCACCTTCTCCCACCTTCGTACCCCTCTTCAGACCCTCACCATCTGAAGTCAATGGCAACCCACGAGGGTTATTCACAGCCATGGGCTCTTCATCCATTGGTTTAAATACAGCAACATACTCCTTGCCTGAAAAGTCTTGCATAAAATAGACTCCACCACAGCCTTCCGAAGATCGGACTGGATTATTCCCATTCTCTAATCCAGTAAAAGTAGCCCAAATGAGATCCTTAACAACATCCGGGAATTCAATTTTTGTATTAATAGTCACTGGTTCCAAACACAAAACCCTATCTGGTGGTTCCTTCTCTACAAGTAGAAGACTCTCCACATTCCCAGTGCATTTTCTCACTTCTTCATCCTTTTTCTCTCTCAGACTCCCTTCATCTGAGTGGGATGCGACAATTGACAATTCAAAATCTTTCTCAACAGGTTTAGTGTGAACCTTAGCGGATTTCCGAACCAGCAAATGGATAACTGCATCATTCTTTTTGCAGAGGTCATTAATCAGCTTCCGGTCATCAAGCTTTTCCCCATCACAGAGCAGCTCCTGATTATTAATGTCAATAAAATTCTTCCCCTTCTTAGCAATCTGTTGTTTGACATAACCAACATTTCTACTCTTGTCAACATGGAACTTAAATTCCTTCCCACAGGCCGTCTGGACAATGATGAAACGCAGATCAGAAAGCCTTATGACTAAATGTAAGACATTCCCATCCGTAACTCCATAATCCCTTACAAGAGAATCATTCCGAGCTAGCTCTCGACCCCCATATACAAGCTTCTGTTTTTTCACCATAAACCCTTGACATGACTGAATTCGAAGCTTCACAGAAGCAATTGAATCAGACTCCATAACCCGCATAGGGATCACTGACCCAGAGACCGTGACGAAAATGAGGATTGATTCCTGAGAGCAATGGGATGATGCTCCACCACGAAAACAGCCCAGGAAAACCTCTTCGCGAACCGGACTCAAAACACCACCAGCAGTAGACATTTTTCACTATTGAGAAGCTAACCGCACTTGCCAAAAGATTAAAGATGCGATCTTTGAAACAAAAGGTAATAATAGCTTCTCACCCAATTACCAAAACCGAATTTCACCTGAAAGATCAAACCCCGAGAAAGATTCAGAACCCGAAATCCGATGCTGGACATCGACGGTGCAAGACCTACCGATTCCCAGCATGAGCGATCAAAGGCAACCATTTTGACATTATTTTCGAAATCCTACCATCCTTTGTTTTTGTTCCTGGGAAGGTCAACGCCCAAAACACAGAAAATGCCCAGATTTCAAAAAACCGCGAAAAAAATAAATTATTCGCAACCTAACAAAAACCCTGTGAATCAAAAACTTCTGCCTTGAAATGAAGAACAAAACCCTAATTGAGAAGACAAGGGAAATGCCCTCAAAATCCTCAAACAGATCAGACCTTTTGAAACATAGAATCAAAATGGCGGAATTTTATGCAGAATCAAAATGGGGGAATTTTATGCAGAAAAATAGAAAAAAGAAAAGAAAAAGGGGACCTGAGAGAGAGAGAGAGAGAGAAATGAAAATGACAGTGGATTCTTACCAATGCCAAGAACCGAAGACGAGGAGGAGACGAGAGAGCAAACAGATATAGCGAAGATGGCGATCCATTGGCAAGGAATTGGGAAGATTTTCAGCTTCTTGCTCTGAGCTTCTCCTCGTCGTTTTTTTCCAAACGCTACACCGAATTTTTGGGCTGGATTTGCTGAATCGGAATGACGATGGATTGGAAAGGACGGAGTCGTAGCCTCCGCCCATTTATGTGCTTAGACTTGGACTTGACGGAAATTGCTTTATTTTAACGCCGTTAATGGAAGAGGAAACGGCTTCCGGGATAATCACTCGACGCCGGTATCATCTTCAAGCGCCCAGTGCATAATGCAAGAAATGTCTGATTTGGAACTATCCTGTTGTGATCCACTCCGTTCATATTTTTATTTATATGGTAAAATATTATTTATAAGAATATAATTTCTGGTAACTAAAATTTAAGTTCCATTTTTCAAGTTTATTTATGTTCCTTAAATAGATATCATTTTTATAGAGATTTTGAATACTTACGAGGCACATGCTTTTAGAATGAATTCCATAGTCGGGAAGAACTCGAATCGGTTTTAATAATTTTAACAATGGCATTTTTTTTATTTAATGCACTGCCTAACCAGAATATGTAGAAAATATCTTTATCCTTTTAATGGCAGTCTTGGATTATTTGCAAAATCTTCTACATTTCCACTCCCGATGCTGTTGATGTATGGCGCTTGAGCATCTGCGACCAGCTTTCTCGATCGGTGTCTATTCCTGGAAATGCGTCCGGCTCTGAGACTGGCTTGCGAAGCAAGTTCACGGAAGTTACACGACTGTTTCGTATAACAGTAATTTGATAATCTCACACACACGTGTCTCTAAGTTTTACTTGTATCCGCACTTGTCAATCACAATCCAACACGCATATCATATGGGTCCTACTGATGTATCTATTCTAGATTAGAATTTTCCGAATCAAATTCAATAGTTGAAAAATCCAATAATAACGGATTGGATGTTGAAGATGCATCCATAATTCAAAACGGAAATATTTTGGTTGGGCGTGTGTGATCTGTAGATCTCCCTCTTTGGGACGGATATCCAGGCGTGCACGTCGGGAGCGTTGGTTAGGTACTCGCTAGAGCGACCTTCTCCTTCCTACTCGCAAGTGGCAACGTGAGCAAGCGTGCTCGTTATTTTTTACTGCATTTTTTCCACGAATGTCCATCCCTGGATGATCCTCACCGTTGATCCGATAGATCTATGGCCAACCAAACCGTAGTTTTTTTTAAACTTCTATTGAGCATGCATTGGTTAGATTGGGGTCGTTCGTTTTTTTTTTTTGTGGGTTGTTTGGAATACAAGCATTTACCCACAACAAGCATGCAATGGGTGACATCCAGTTGCATGCAAATGGCTTCCACGTTTCGATGCTGCTTTCGACGGCTGTTAGGAACAAGTGAGTGAATTGGACGGCTGAGGTTGCAGGAGACACGTAACCGGGTCTCTTCTAAAAAGCCGATTTCAAACGCTCGGAATTCAATTCACGCGGTGTGGAAGTGCGCGCCCAACCACGACTGATGCTCCTGAAGTTGACGGCCGTCTAACGTTAACGGAAAGAGACGGCTACAGGTTTTCACTCTCGGTAGGAACGGATGACCGTCTTGGGTTGCTTCTTGCCTTGCCCTCCAAGGCTGTCTTTTCATGCCTTAAGTTGTGGGGTTCCATGGGCTGTACACGTGGCATGGCATGCAGACTAATCCACGCCGTTCACTTTGTTTGCCGCATTTTACCTGGCCCTTCCTGATCCAAAATAGACGGGATTTTGTATGCTTTTTGGTAGATATGTTGATGAAAGCAAGTAATCATCAGTGAAGGTTACTGAAAAATATTAAATTTTACATCACTTTGATTTTTTTACGAGCTTTTAAATAAGAGAGAAGAATTTACAGCTTATTCTTTTATGGTTTGGATCATCGCAGACTGCGTCATGTCAATGCCGATGAAATGGCGCTACTTATTACGTGGTGGTGAACTAGGACTCGTCTCCGGTGGCTTGTTCCCCACTAGAATTTTCCTCCCCTGCGCGGCTGCACGTGACTCATACCGAGTTGTCGGCTGTGCTCCACTCGCCCAAGTTCGAAAACCATTTGGGATGGGCAACGTAGGCTTGATTGGTGAAATGGAAAGAATAAAAATAAATAAGTAAGCCTCCTACTGTCACTTCTCGCCCACGTAACTGCAATTAAATTTGTAAAACCATCCGATGTCACATTACCATTTACAAAATTACAAAATAGCATAATAGATACGGAACAAAACAAACTAACAATTGGAATAAATAAAATAAATAAAGTAAAAAAAAAAGGAATAACAATAATAAAGATAATTGAAATGCATGATGACGTAGACTTAATGGGTAATTAGATAATACCGTTTTGTACATTTTTCCTCTTTTTTTATTCCCATTTAATTGACATAATATTTATCTAGTTCAATAATTATATTTTTTTCTTAGTATTACATATATTTTTAACCATGATTTTTTATTTTTATTTAAAAATTATATATATTCTTCAATCATGTCACATTATTTTTCTCACTTTTTTCATAATTTACTTTTTTTTATCGTTTAAATGTGCTTTTTAATTGTTGAAACAGGCATACCCTATCCCTTCCGATGTGCATCCTTGTTTGGACGGAATGACGAGGCTCAGCCTAGTCGTACGTGGGTGCGTGGACGCGTGCATTTGACATTTGATGGGATAAGGAAGATGAGAGGGCTTTGAGTGGGATGAGGTCGCCTGCCATATCCCTACGCAGTCTCATACGACTTGTCCGGGCCCAGGGTTTGGTGGCCGCACCAGAACTCCACAACGGTCATTTGCTGTGCTGGCGACCTCGACGCATGCACGGCCTGGATCTCGCACACCAGGCAGAGCAAAACATTCCAGGATCACGGACGGCCTGCGTGCCAC
>JAYJMB010005186.1:0-12223 GCA_036873735.1 Pouteria campechiana | reverse complement strand
CAAAGTAACCCACCCTGGAGGTGGAAAAATCATGGTATAATCATGTGAATTTATGGTATAAAGTGGAGTAACGACCCCAGGAGGGCGGGGCGTTACACTTTCCCACTGCTGCTTTCATGTCTGAAATAATGCTTGATTTGCTGGCCATTTACTTGAAACATTCTCCCAGCTTGCATTCTCAGTTCAACTACTCCACGAGGGAAAACTTCATTGATGACAAATGGTCTTGACCACCATGATTTCAGCTTTCTAGGAAATAGTTTAAGCCTTGAGTTGAAAAGCAAAACTTGCTGTCCTAGTTGGATTTATCTGTTAATAATTAGTTTATTATGCCATCTCTTTGTCCTCTCCTTGTAAATTCTGGCATTTTCATAAGCTTGGTGATGGAATTCCTCCTACTCATTCAGTTGATGCATCAACTTTTGACTTGCAGCCCCCAATTCTACTAGAAGATGGCATGCCTTTCCAAAGAGTAACTTGTATGGAGACATGCCCATGGGTGTTTTGTATGCCGTTTGGTATGCCCAAAGTGCATCTTCCAATCAGTTTGACCAATCATTATGATTCCCTCCTACTGTCTTCTCTAGTATCTATTTTATGTCCCGATTAGATACTTCAGCTAATCCATTTGCTTGTGGATGATAAGCAAGCACCACCTTGTGTCTCACACCATACTTAGATAGTAGGTTATTGAACAGTTTGTTACAAAAATGGGAACCTCCATCACTAATGATTGCCCATGGTGCCCTAAACTTAGTGAAGATGTTCTTCCACAAAAACTTTAACACTACTTTAGCATCGTTTGTTAATGTGGCTACTGCTTCCACCCACTTTGAAACATAATTGATAGCAAGTAGAATGTATGATTGATTGGTTGAAATTGGAAATGGTCGCATGAAGTCAATTCCCCAATCATTGAAAACTTCCACTTCGAGAATATTCATCAGTGACATCTCATTTCTCCTTTAAATTGTTCCCATTCGCTTACAGTGATCACGAGTTTTAACAAATTTATAGCTATCCTTGAAAAGTGATGGCCAATAGAACCCAGATTGTAGAACTTTTGCTACATTTCTATCAGCACCATGATGTCCTCCATATGCAGATGAATGGTATCTCTATAGTATGTCTTGAGTTTCTTCTTTAGGGATACATCTCCAAGTCATCTAATCTGCCCATATCTTGAATAGGAGTGGGTCATCCCAAAGATATGCTTTGACATCATGTAAAAACTTCTTCTTTCACTGCCCTTCGATGTCTGGAGGATAAGTTCCACATGCTATGAAATTCACAAAGTCTGCATCCCATAGGGACTTACCACTCAATGTGAAAAGTTGTTCATCTAGAAAGTTCTCTTGAATTGCATTCTCATTGCTTGAGTGTTCCAATCTAGACAAGTGGTTAGCTACCACATTTTCACTCCCTCTTTTGTATTGAATTTCCAAATCTAATTCTTGTGACAATAGTACCCAACGAATCAATCAAGCCTTTGAATCCTTTTTTACAAACAGGTGGCGTAAAGCTGCATGATCAATGTGCACAATGACCTTTGAACCAATAATATAAGATCGAAACTTCTCCAATGCAAAAACCATTGCTAATAACTCTTTTTCTATTGTGGTATAATTCTTTTATGCTTCATTCAACATATGACTTGCATAATATATAGCTCTAATAATCTTATCATGCTTTTGACCAAAAATTGCTCCCACTGCCATATCGCTTGCATCACACATTATCTCAAAAGGTAGATTCCAATAAGGTATCACTAGAATTAAAGTAGAGGTCAACCTCTCCTTCAATGTATTGAATGCTTGCAAACACAATTCATCAAAATTAAAAGTAGTATCTTTTTCAAGGAGATTGCATAAAGGTTTAGAGATTTTTGAGAAGTCTTTAATGAATCTCTTGTAGAATCTTGCATGGCCCAAGAAACTACTAATTCCTTTTATATTTGATGGGGGTGGGAGTTGCTCAATGACTGTAATCTTTGCTCTATCCACTTCCATTCCATGAGTTGAAATCTTGTGTCCTAGTACAATACCTTCCCTAACCATAAAGTGACATTTTTCCCAATTCAGAACTAGGTTAGTTTCCTCACATCTTTGCAAAATGGGAGACAAGTCATGCAAGTAAAGATCAAATGTGGAACCAAAACTGAAAGTCACCCATGAATACTTCCATAGTGTTTTCTACCATGTCATGAAATATTGCCATTATGCATCACTGGAAAGTAGAGGGGGCATTGCATAAACCAAAGGTCATTCTTTTGTATGCAAATGTGCCATAAGGACAAGTAAAGATCATTTTCTCTTGGTCCTCTAGGGCTATCACAATCTAATTATAGCCTAAGTATATGTCCAGAAATCAATAATAATCATACCCAGCCAAACGGTCTGGTCTATGAAAGGTAGTGGAAAATGATCTTTTCTCGTGGCCTTGTTTAATTTTCTGTAGTCAATACATACTCGCCACCTAGTAACAATTCTAGTAGGTAATAGTTCATTGTTCTCATTCTGAATAACTATCATCCCATGTTTCTTTGGTACACATTGCACGGGACTCACCCATTCACTATCAGAAATTGCATAGATAATACTTTCTTTGAGTAATTTTAAAACCTCAGTATGTACTACCTTCTTCATTGCTGGGTTGAGTCTTCTCTGATCTCTCTAGATGTTTTATAAGACTACTCCATCAAAATCTTATGCATGTATATGGTAGGGCTTATACCTTTTATATCCATAATCGACCATGTAATAATAGATTTGTGATCCCTTAACACCCTTAGCAGTTTCTCTTCTTCCAAACCTATTAGAGCAGAGGAAATAATCACTAGGAAAGATGAATCATTGCCTAAATATGCATACCTGAGGTGCTCTGGTAGTTATTTCAATTTCAATGCGGCTTTCACTTCTTTCAAGGTTTGTTCTTCTTCAAAAACTTCTACTTCATTGTTTGCTTTCTCTTTTAACCCCATCTCTAATGCCAACACTTGTTTTCTAATTTCTTCTGAACCTGTCATGGTCTGACTAATAGAGTTTGCAATGCAATTTTCCAATGTATCATTTATGTTTTCATTATGAAAAACTATAGTTGTATATTCATTTATAATCTGTATTTGGTTACAAGTATTCTTTTGAACTGGGTAATTCATGGCATGGCTTCACTTCTCCTAGTCCAAGTTTTTGAAAAATTGAAAGAGGCATAAGATTAATAGATGCTCCTAAATCACATAATGCCTTATGAAGTGATGAATTTCCTATAGTACATGGAATAGTTAAACTCCCTGAATCTTTTAACTTCTGAGGAAGCTTTCTCTACAATATGGTGCTACATTCTTCTGTCAACTTCACTGCTTCAAAATTTTCAAGCTTCCTTTTCTTTGACATGACTTCCTTCATGAATTTTGCATAGTTTGGCATCTGCTCCAATGCTTCTGTGAAAGAAATGTAATATGAATTTTCTTAAAAATTTTAAGAAACTTAATTGCTCATCAATCGTTTTCTTCTGAAATCTTTGAGGAAAGGAAGCTATGTTTTTAGAACTTGAGGGTTATCACGAAATGTGATTTGCCTCAGTTTGTGGTCTTCTTTTTCTGACTCTTCCTTCTTTGGTTGTCTTTCATTCTCTTCTTGTGCTGAATCTTGATTTCTTACTTTTGAAGATGTCTGTGTTTCTTCTTTCTTCTTTGGGGATTCCAACTCTTTTCTGCTTCTTAGCACTATGGCCTTGTAGTGCTATCTTAGATTCTTTTTGTGTTGCTTGGAAAGGTATCTCTATTCTGATTACAAGAAGAGCTTGCAATTTGACTAACTTGTGTTTCCAAAGATTTAATGGATGCATTAATATTTTCCATTGTTGTTTCCATGATGTCAAGTCTTGCTTCATTCCTGGCAAACCTGTTTCAACTTTCATGAATAAAAGTGCCCATAAGATCTTCTAAGGATGGTTTCTTTTTCAGCTAGTTCAGCTTGGTGTTGAGGTTGATATAGATTTTGGAACTTAGGAGGGCGATTCAAGTTGTTCCTTTGATTTTTGTAAGCGAGATTATCTTGATTCCTCCAGTTTTCAGGATAATATGGATTTTGCATGTTGCTACCTCAAAAATTACTATAGCCCTTATTGTTGACATATTGCACTTCTTCTCTTCTTAACTCTGGAGCAATATATGCTTCAATTTGTAGAGGGGATGAAGAAGGTTCTCCTACAATAGATGCACCCTTTGGTGTTGAATTACCAATAGCCATTTGGTGTGTCAAAGAAGACATTTGTGTAGTTAGGGTTGTAATTTGATCCACTTCATGACAACCTATCGCCTTTCTCACTGTATTTCTCTCATTCGACCATTGAAATGTATTTAAAGCCATATCTTCAAGTAGTTAGTATGCCTCAGTTGCAGTCTTGGCCATTAGTGAATTGCCAGATGTTGCATCCACTGTTATACTTGTCTGCCCATTCAACCCATTATATAATAATTGAATTTGTAGCCAGTTTAGAAAACCATGTTATGGACATCTCCTAAACAAATCTTTGAATCTCTCCCAACACTCATAGAGTGGTTTGAAATTCATTTGTCTAAATTGACCAATTTCACTTCTCAGTTGAGCTATTTTGGCAGGTGGGAAAAACTTTGTTAGGAACTTTTCCACCATCTTATCCCATGTTATAATGCTTCCTGGTTGTAAACTCTGCAACTAGCTTATTGCTTTGTCCCTTAATGAAAATGGGAAGGGTCATTAGTCGGATAGCCTCATCTGGTATTCCATTCATCTTCACCATGTCACTGATCTCCCGAAACATGGCTAAATGAATGTTTGGGTCTTTACTCGATAAGCCTCCAAATTGGTTCTCTTGAACCATGTTAATCAATGCTGGTTTCAACACAAAGTTATTTACATTGATGGTTGGATGAGTGACTCCAGAGTAAATTTCATTGACCACTGGCCTTAAATAATCTCTAATTGGCCTTTGTTGTTTCAACTCTATTCTTGGCTGAATTTATTCTGGTTCGCCCATTGCTCTTGTTTGCTTTGATTTTCAAATTTGGCATAGTGTTCTTTCTAATTTTGGATCAAAATAATTTGGATTAGAGTTTCTATGATCTTGCATATACTGTTATGAAATTAAAGAAATTGAATTTTCTATGCAAGAATAAAAAAGAAAACTATACTTGCTAAAAAAATAGAAAATCATAATTCCAAATTAAAGAAAATTATCTATTGACAATATTAGGAAAAGCAAATTGAAATATCGTCAATGCCTGGCAATGACGCTAAAAACTTGTTTGCTAAAAATCTAAACGCAAGTGTACAACATTAAGTTTTATAGTTTAGTGATGAGTGAGCATCGTATCCACAGGGATTGTGTATTTCAACCTTTCACTAGCTATCATTATAAATAATTTTAACTTTATTTAGATGATGGAAAATAGATAAATCTTAACTAACAACTAAATTGAATAACTTTGAATTGAATAAATCAATATATGAAAATTCTAGAGGATTGACTTCATTTATATTTCATTCATGGCAATTTCAACTCAAATATAATTTAATAATGCATAAGTTTATAAATCGAGAATCCCAATTTACTTAACCCTCTTCTAAGTGATAGATTAAATATCTATTCTCAAAATCCTTATTTTGATATCCCTATAAAAATTTGAGCAATAAGAATGCATTAATATCTATGGTTCTCTGCTAAAGATTTCATAAAACATAAAAGCTCTCCCGAGTCATCTATAGTTTTATGCTATGATATTTAAATCATAATTAGGGTTACCTCTCCCAAGTGTTAGACCCTAATTACAAAATCATCTAATGGGTAGTAAATCAATTGAAAGCATTAAATACCAAATATCACAAATAAACCTAATTGCATTGCCAAACAAGAAAATCACTGATTGCACTATAAACTCAATTTAAAAGCCATCTCTCCTCTAGAAAAAGAGAGATTAGACACTCATGATATAAAATAAATCAAACAAGTAATATTGAAATATCATCATACTTCGAATTCTAAGGTAAACCATAAAGACAAGGAAGAAAATTGTTCAGTCTATTCTTCACTATTTGGTAATGATTTCAGACCTCTTGATCTCCAAGTTGATCTGTACTCCTCAAAGCTTTTTCTAAAAACTCTCAAAAAACTACAGGACCTGTTGCCTCCAAGTGCCTTTCAAAACCCTAACTAACTCACTCCAAAAATTTCCTTAACTTCTATTTATAAACTAGCCCCAAATCAGGATTTATGCAATTTTTCCATAATTCATCTATCTCCAATGCTAGCGACACTAGAATGGGTGCCGATGGTGCCACCTTACTATCCACTCGACCAATGTTTATGAAGGGTAAGTGCCTGTAGCTCCAGAATGTTGTCCACTCAAGATACCTTCAATGTTTTGATCATATCTTCTTCATTTATTATCAAAATTGGGTGATTTATATTGTGTTGAGTACCTGACTTGAAGATCTTCACTTCTTATGTTAACCACACTTTCTAGATCCATCTCAATCAGTGCCAAAAATAGCACCAAAGCACTACTTGTTCACTTTCAACTTTTCTTTGACATGGCTTGTTGACTGAAAAACCAAATAATTCAATTAAATGTAGTTTCTCATCAAATATAATCACAAATCAATAAAAAATGCTAAATGAGGTTCTAAAATATGTGAATTTGGGTATTAAAGCATGGTATATTATGGACTCATCATAAAGGATCTGAATAAAATGACAGTGCAAGAACTCATGGGCTCACTTATGACGCATGAATCTTAATGAAGCAAAATGTTCTAGTTGAATTCAAAGGCATGAAGATTGCTTTGCAAGCTGATTTAGAGAATGAAAAATCTTCAAAAGAAACCTCAGCAAGTGAAGATGATGAGGATATGAAAATGTTAACAAAAAAATTCAAAAATATGATCAGAAATAAAAAATTTGGAAACAACTTAAAAAGCAATAACAAGAGCAAGGAAAAGAAAAAGGAGATCCCAATATGTTGTAATTGTAACAAGTCTGCACACATGAGTTTTAACTACCCAAAACCAAACAAAAAACAAGGAGACAAGAAGAAAAGATATAATTCCTATTTTGATAAAAACGAATATTTCTAACAACAGGAAATTTGAAAAGAAGAAGAAAGCAATGGCTGCATGGGAAATGCTAGAGAATATAATGCAAGATAGCTTGAGTGAAATAGAAAAAAAAATATGAAGCTCAATTCAGTTCACTCAACTCCAAAGAAAGAAATCAAAAGGAGCATCATACAGGAACAGGCTTCATGGCCATCTATAAAGATGAGGTAAACTCAAAAAACTAAAACTTCTGATTTAGAAGAATTGTTAGATGGGTTATCTTCAAATTTCAAAACTTTAAAAGCTAAACACAAAGAAATAAAAAGAGAACTAGAAATAACAATCTATGAATGTTCTAAGTTAAAAAACCTAAACACTCAGCTCAAAACTAACCAACGTCTTAACATCGAACTTGATCAAACAAAAGTAGAAAATCATGCCCTAAAACAAACATTGACTTCTATATTATTTAAACTAAAGGCAAAGAAGAAAAGTACGAAAAACCAAAGAAAGAAAAGTAATAATCTAGAACCCAAATAGAACCTGATTTGGGTATCAAAAACTGCTACTAACATAATAAATACATCAATATCTATAGATAATAAATTAGTAGCATCTAAGAAGCAATGAGTGCCAAAATATTCTATGACTAACCCACCTGGACCCATTCCTAAATGGGTATCAAAAATTATAGCTTGACCTTATTATTATAGGTGTGCTTGAGAGCCACAAGGCTCAAGACACATTACACGAGAGAATGAGCTGTTCATAAAATTAAAAGCTAAAAATGGAAGAAAATTACCTTTAGAGATAATGGAAAGATAGAGTGGTCAGAATTGGTAAGATCATCCAACCTTTTCAAATGTTTTACTTGTACAAGGATTAAAACACAATCTTTTAAGTGTTAAATAATTTTGTGATAATGGTTACAAGGTTGTGTTTGATTCACATATATGTTCTGTAATAGATAGTTCAAATGAAGTTGTAGTACTTGGTAAAAGATGTGGAAATGAGTATTTAATAGATTTGAGTGATATCCAAGTAAAATATCTTGTTGTGAATAATGAAGAATCCTTATTATGGCATAGAAGACTAGGACATGCTAACAAGTTTATTATTGAAAAACTATACAACAAAGATTTTATTGTTAGCTTACCTAAATTAAAGTTTGACCGAAATGAATTATGTGATGCTTGCCTAAAAGGAAAGTAAGTTAGAAAAATATTTTAAATCTAATAAAGAATTATATACAACCAAACCACTTTAATTGCTACACATGGATCTTGTTGGACCAACAAGAACTAGAAGTCTTTGAGGGAAATATTATGCATATGTTATTATGGATGACTATTCTAGATTCACTTGGATAATGTTCCTCACTTCCAGAGATAATACTTTTTTATTCTTTGAAATATTTACCAAGCATGTATAGAATAAACAAGATTCTCATATGGTAGTCATAAGAAGTAATCATGATGGAGAATTTGAAAACTAGAAATTCACTGCTTTTTATGAAAGCAATGAAATTTTGTACACATTCTTTGCACCAAGAACAAATCAGCAAAATGGAGTAGTTGAAAGAAAAACCAAATTCTTGTAAGAAATGACAAGGACAATGTTGAGTAAATATAACTTACCTCAATATTTTTAGGCTAAAGCAATGAATACTTCATGCTACATTATTACAGAATTTATGCTAGATTTAGACTCAACAAAAATCTATTTGAATTATATTATGGCAAAAAACCAAACATTTCTCATTTCCAAATGTTTAATTCTTAACAATGGGAAGGAAAACCATGGCAAATTTGATAGCAAATCTGATGATGACATTTTCCTTAGCTATTCAATTGTTAGCAAGGCATTTAGAGTCTACAATTTGAAAAACAAAACTATAGAGAAATTCATTCATGTAAAATTTGATGAAAGTACTAACCCCTCTAGAAAGATAATGAATTTTGATGATGAGGTAGGAGAACTCACAACATCTATGGAGAAAATGAAAATAGAAGATGAAGACAAAGATTTTTCAAATCAAAAATAAAAAAAGATGAAGTAGAAACAAATAATGGACCATCCATCAATAAGGAAAATAATGAAGGTAACAATTCCCTTCCCAAAGGTTGGAGATTTATGCATGATTATCCTGAAAACTAAGTAATTAGTGATATTTATGATAAAATGAATACTAGATCTTTATATCATCAAATATGTGGTAATTTTGTTCTCATTTCTCAACTAGAACCAACTTGCATAGATCAAGCTTTAGAAGATGAAAATTGGATCATAGCTATACAAGAAGAACTGGATCAATTCAAATATAATAATGTGTGGACATTTGTTCCAAGGCCCAAACATTAATCTATTATAGGAAAAAATAAGTTTTTAGGAACAAATTAAATGAATCAGGAATAGTAATAAGAAATAAAGCAAGATTAGTAGCAAAAGGATACTATCAAGAGGAAGTAATAGACTTTGAAGAATCATATGCTCCTCTTGCCAGAATTGAAGCTATTAGAATGCTACCATCATTTGCATCTTTCATGAATTTCAAGTTTTATCAAATGAATACTAAAAGTGTTAGTATAAACTCATAGTTTTGATGACAAATAAAACTAAATTAAAGATTATGTACTAATGGTTCTTACAAAGCTTTTAGTATGTATAATCAAGTTGCAAGACTTATAGAAAAAAGAGTACAAAAGCAAAGCGATAAGGCTTAGATAGGTACAGTCGAAGAAGATGAAGTACCGTTATAGACAAAAATCAAACAAAAAGGATTCAACTAAGATTCCATTTGTCTGTCTAAGTGGAGATTACATCTGAAGAATGCAAAATAGTAGACTTTGTCTATCATAAGTAAGCCACAGTTAAGCTAGTGATCATTTAATCAAAACAAACAAAGGCAAAGAAGTGAAGGTTGTCTAGTAGAGTAGAGAAGTTCATCTGGAGGAGCAATGACTTTTGTCTATACATCTAAACTCGTCTACTAACTACAAGAGATAACCCAATAGATGAAGCAGTGATGAAAAATTCATTTGCGCTTGAATGATTAGTCTATTACTTACAATAGATAACCCATCAGACAAAGCAATCAAGAAAATCCGTCTGCGCTCCAATAGTCCATTTGTTACTTACAACAGATAACTCAATAGATAAAGTGATGAAGAAACAAGTCATCTATTTGTCTACAGTTCAATAGTCAATCAATAAGACAAAGTGTTGGAAAGGATTATTCATCTACACTTCTAAGATTTGTCTATTACTTATAATAAACAACCCAATAGATGATGTGATGAAATAACATCTCCACGATTCGTCTGCTACTTACGATGGATAAACCAAAAGATGAAGGAACTTTGTCTAATGAACAACTAGATAGATACTTCATCTATTATAAGTAAAGATGAGCAACGAGCAAACCAAAATGTTGGTCTCCATTCAGTATTAATGATGCCCTTTCTAAGATGAAAGAATCATCCATTGTAACAACAGAACAACCTTTGCTTATTAAGAATCTGGTAATCATCTTCTCCAAGGTCAGCGTTGCAGGCATTTTAGTAGAGGAAAATTAAGCAGAGGTCAGAAAATCCAAAATGTGCTAATTAGAATGGTCTTTCATCATTACTGGAGTTCACTTACCATCAATAGCTGGAATTCAAAGTAGCTATAAATGAAGCATCATTAGAGAAGGAGAAAGTAACCAAGTATCAAGGAAAATATTCAAAATTCTCTTGAGAGCATTTACCAATCTAAGCCAAACCTTCTGTAATCCTTCAAGAGTCAAGAGCCTTGCATTCAAACCTTCCTCAACTTTCTTTGAAGTCTCCCAACTACCTTTTAGGAACATTATTTACTTCTACATTTAATTTTCAAAAACCTTCCACTGTGCTTATTGAGAAATACCAATGCTTTAACTTCTAATATTCATTCTTTATAAATTCCTTGAGCTAGTGGTTGAGACTAGACTCAAGAAGAATTGTGATTGTCTGAGTACAGACAAGAGCTATTTATTTACGCCCCTTAAAGCTGCAATCGAGAAGAGTGCTAGGAATACTATGATCATGCCCCCTAGAGCTAAAATTTAAAAGAGTGTTAGGAGCATTGTGTTTATGCCTCATAGAGTTGGAATCTAAAAGAGTATTGGTAGCACAAATATATTTCTGCTATTGGGAATAGTGGAACACAACTGTAACACCCCGACTTCTAGAGCGCTACTAGGGCCATAACAGAAGAGCACATGGCCAGAGTTTCCACTAAGCTAACCCTTATAAACTTGTATACTACAATCGTATATAATCACAATAAAATTATAAACCATCACAAACACCCACAAAGGCCTAGAACCTTAGTTCCACTGTAATGGCAAAGTGTGGAAAACATACCCTCCCTACCATAATAATGACATGCAAGCTATCATAATTCATATATTTTAGATTTACATTACTTACATCACCAATATCTCTCATAAATTATAGTTTATAATACATTTCAAAATATGATAAAAAACAATAAGGTCTAAATATTATGGATTGACCCTCTCTTGAGCTCCAACCCCATGTTGGGCTCCGTCTTCCGACCTATTAGCTAAAAACATAATAAAATAAGGTGAGTCTGAGAAACTCAGTAAGCAGATAAATAATTAAATAATAATTAGTAAAATATAATGATGAAACAAAGCATTTACTTATGCTTATCGAACTAATATCTTGATACTAAGGTAACAAGTAATATCATAGTCTCTAACCCTATGAGGTAACTCACCCTATTAAACTACTGAAAACTTTTCCTATTTACCCATTCTATTCCATTGATCATTATAGTCACTTCATCACATTTCTCTCAAACTATGTCATAATTTTCCTATTGCTAACCAATATCATGCTTGGGAGACTATAACCAAGTGGACATAACCATAACCCAATGGACACAGTCATTTTTCTTGATATATATATATATATATATATATATATATATATTTCTAATAACTCATTGTACCTTTTTCTCTCTTTGATGTATGATTAGTTTCTTCTTGGAACCCTAGCTACGAATGTTGCAAGATTCATGATGGCATCATCGTTTCCATCTATGATATCTTGCCTACACTACAACACAGGGTGCCAGGTTCAATATCTACATCGATTGAG
>JAYJMB010005183.1:0-12226 GCA_036873735.1 Pouteria campechiana | reverse complement strand
AACACCGATCTTGGTCTGTGGGGGTTGTGGTGATGTGTGTTTTGGAGGTGGCAGTTATATAATTTGTGTAGGAAATGATAGGGCCTGAAGGTGGCCATATTATATTTGCATATTTGTTATGTAATTCTTGTGATTTAGTATATTGTATACAGGATAACGGTGGTAAATCAGGGGAGACTCTGTCGGAATTTTCACTGAATTTACCACTAATAACGCTCCAGGAAGGAGGGGCATTAAAATATCTATCACTGCAATAATAGGGAACATAATCATTAGTTCCTTAACTATTCACTCATGTGTTTTTGCTCATCAACAAAACTTAATTGGTTGTATATGTTCATCATCAAAATCAAGGCAAGTAAAGGAGGTTTGGATCTACTGGGACAAGACTAGGTTGTTGATTCAACTTTAATCTTCAAAAAAATTTTCAACCCAAAGTCAAAGCTCTAAAACCTTCACAACCTTTCATTCAAGGCTATAAAATACAAAATAAAGTAGGATACTCTGTATTAGAGCAAGTTTTTCAAGGATCATAAGGCTTCCCCAGCACTCTCATTGATAGACTACTCAAAAGGTAACTTCTTATTACTTGTTTTCTTTTGGGTATTCCTTGAGTTTGTATAGGAAACTAATCTCAAGAGGAACAAGGGTGATTGTTTGAGTGTATCTCACACTTAACTTATGTTGCTCTAGCTCAAGTAGCTCAAGAGAGGAGGGGAATTGAGCTATCAAAAAAACTTGGCCAAATAAAAGATGTAGTACTAAAAATAAGAAAGGAAATCATGCAACACATAGATAATGGCACTTTTATAGTGGTTTGGCCAAACTCGGTACCTACTCCACTCTTTGAGTTAGCCTCTCTTATTGTACTTAGGTTCTACTACACTTGTTGGTTTTTCTAGGCTTACTAACAAAATTTTAAAATCATTGGTTTTGAAAGCTCAACAACAAACTTTTAAAATCACCTAGCAAGTCACTCTGCTTGCTGAAATCACCACTATAGTCAACAAGCCCCTTCCTTGTTATAACAAATAACATAAAGGAAACCTTATGTAGCTATATGCCTCTTACTTAGGTTAAGTATACAAATATTAAATGTAGAAGTAATAAATATAATACAATTAAAGCATAAGTATTTTAGACTCTAGAGAATATTTCAGAAGAACGTGAGCTTTGAATGTAGTTTTGAATGTTTCACAATGGAGTTGAAAGATGTTGGAAGAAAACTTTAACTCTTAGTGAATGTTATTTGATTGTTTGTCTAATTATAGGAATGTTCCTATTAACTCTTTTTTATATCAAAGTTTAAAATCTATCCATTGTGGAAGACAGATAGCATTAAATGCGAGGGAATGTTCAAATTTTTGACCATTGAGAGTGATCCCGCGCTTCAGATCATCTGAAGTAAAGACTTCAACATGTCTGGAACAATGGAGAAGAGTCATGAGTGTGCTTCTTTTGACTTTGAAGTCATCATTGTTTGATGTTGTCATAGCTTCAGACTGTCATAAGCAGTCTTCAGCATGTTTGAAGGGACAGACGATGTTGCATTGTGAACGACTCTAACTGGCACCTTATATTAGTGTTTTAGCACATCTGAAGTAAGTTCTTTAGAACATTTGAAGTGATGCAAATTACTTAGCCATGTTCCTTTGAACTTTAGAACTTCTGATATTAGCTTAGGAATATCTAATGTAATACTTTAGCATGCGTGAAGCTGACTTTCATAAAGCTGACTTTAGTGGCACATTATAGATATGTTTCAACATGTCTAAAGTAAAACTTCAGCACATCTAGAGTGGTGTTAAATCTTCAGCGTTGTGGCTTCATGTTCAGTTCATTTGAAATGAATTGCTTTGATATTTCAACCAGTCCAACCTAGAACTTCAACATGTCTGAAGTATCATTAATACTTCAACTCTAAGGCTTCATTGCTTCAACACTTTTGAAGTGAGACTTTAGTCCATTGGAAGCTCGCTCCTTCGAGCTTTAGCACATCTAAAGTTGCTTTCCATATCTCCTTAGCAGTTTTTATGTCTAAACCTTGACATTTGATTGAAATTACTTCAGCATGTCTAAAGCACTTTTGAAGTTTCTTTGAAATTTATATTTTATGTCAAACATATCCTTCAACTTTAGATTGGTCTTGAAGGTTTGAGTGAAACGTCTGAAACGATTCTCAAGTTATTTTAGACTTCATCTTTGTGCCTATAGCCTCCATTCTTTAGACTCTTTGAACTTCTTCAATTCTGAGTTTGTTCCTTATGGTTTCATACGTGTCCCAGTACATTTGAAATCTGCTTCTAAGTTCAGGGTCACTCTTTCTTGAGAATTCATAGTATTTTCTCCTTTTGTAAGCTGACCATGGGTGCTTGTTTCTAATATGAGCTTGAATACATTGTTCACATGTCTGAAGTTACTTTCCTTAATTTGTTTCATAAACTTAGCATTGCACACTTAGAAAATTAACTGCCAATAGCTTAACACTTCACTAACATATTTTTTCTCATCATCAAAACTCAGCTAGTTAATCAGATTCACCATCAAAATCAAGCCAATCAAAAGAAGGTTTGGATCAACATTCTCCCCCCTTTTGATGATGATAAAATATTTGAGTGAGCTACCTTTCAGAAAACATAAATACATAAATAGGGAACTAAGGAATGAAATAGATGTTCTGCTGAAAGTAGATAGCTCCCCCTTATTAAGTGCATCTCTAATGATTTTCCTATAACTACCCCTTACTAAGTGCACTAGTCTATTCATTCTTTCTACCAGAACAATTTCTCCCCCTTTTTTTCATAATAAAAAAGGCTTAGACTAAGAGGGATGAGAATTTAGATATGATATGGGAATGCTTTCCCTAAGATTCATACAATCTTAATGTTACCCAAAGTTTAAACTATTATCTAGAATATGAAATCAAACCACAAACATTATTCTAGAAGGTCTGACTAAGATTGGAATACCTATTCCCGAGCTTAAACTATGAAGTTTCCCGAATAGGCTTGAAGTATGCCTTGTGATTGTAATAATCTTAATAATCAATTTTATTCTATTTTAGCCCAAATTTTAACAATTTAATAGTCTTTTAAACTACTTTCTACTAGAAAACTAAGGCAAAATAAGGCATGTGAATCATAAAGCATAAAGAATGTAGCAATAAGCATTCATATTATGCAAACACAAGAATAGTAAGATGATGATATAATGAGCATGTTATGCATGTGGATCTATCATGCCATGCTCACTTCTAATTTGATGAAATCTATCCTTTGGGAATGGCTTGGTGAAAATATCTGCTAATTATTTTTCAGTTGGTACATACTTTAAGTAAACATTGTGATTCTGAACATGATCTCTAATAAAATGGTGTCTGACTTCTATATGCTTAGATCTAGAATGCAAAACTAGATTCTTAGTCAGATTTATAGCATTGGTAATTTCACATCTGATGGATGTATCTACAAATTTCAAACCATATTCACCCAATTGCTGTTTCTTCCAAAGAATCTGCATGCAATAACTGCCTATTGCACTATATTTAGCCTTAGAATTTGATAATGCAATAGATGTCTATTTCTTAGAAAACTATTAGTTGATCATGTTTTCAAGAAACTAACAAGTTATTCAGGTACTCTTCCTAGCTACCATCTATCCAGCAAAATGAACATCTAAGTACCCTACTGACTCAAAATCTGAACCTTTTGGATACCATAAATCTATGGTTTGGAGTATCTAAGAGGTATATAAAGATCCTTTTGATAGCAGTAAGATGTAATGCTCTAGGATCTGACTGGGATCTAGCACACATGCAGGGATTCGACTGGAATCTAGTACACATGTAAACACTAAACATGATGTCTAGCCTACTTTTAGTCAACTATAAAAGAGATCCTATTATGCTTCTATGCAAATTTTGACAAACTGGTTTACCTTTCTTATCCTTATACATTTTGATGGAAGTGCTCATAGGAGTTCCAAAATGTCTTCCATCTTCTAAATTGAACTTCTTTAGTAGATCCTTTGTATATTTGGCTTGGTGGAGTAAGATTCCTTCTTTCATTTGTCTCAATTGCGGACCTAGAAAGAAGTTTAGCTCCCCATCAAGCTCATTTTGAGCTCACCCTGCATTGTCTTAGAAAACTCTTGACATAGATTTTTATGGTAGCACCAAATGCAATATCATCTACATAAATCTAAAATATAAGAATATCATTCATAGCATGCTTAATGAAGAGAGTGGTGTCTACCTTACCCCTTGAGAATCCTTTTTCAATCAAAAATGTTCTTAGCCTCTCATACCAAGCTCTAGGAGCTTACGTCAAACCTTAGAGAGTTTTTTGGATTTTGAAGACATGGTTAGGATCATGAGGGTCCTCAAACCCAGGACGTTGTTCCACATAAATCTGTTCATTAATGAAACTATTCAAGAATGCAGATTTGATATCCATTTGGTACAACTTGAAGTTCATGAAGGATGCGAAAGCCAACAAGTTCTAATGGCCTCTATCCTAGCAATAGGGCAACAAGACTCCACAAAATCTAGCCCGTCTTCTTCACAATACCCCTTTGGAGCTAATCTTGCCTTGTTTCTCATTACTAATCCATCTTCATCAAGTTTGTTCCTAAAGACCTATATAATAGTTTATTGGTTTGGTCTTGGAATTAAGCTCCACACATCATTTCTCTTCAACTGGTCTAATTCTTCTTACATAGTTAAAATTCAATTCTCATCTATTAATGCTTGTTCTATGCAAGTTGGCTCTAGTTGGGAAATAAAAAAAAATTACCCCATATTGGTGATAAGATGATCTTGTCCTAACTCTATCGTACATATCACTAATTATCTAATTTTCTAAATGAGCATGCATGAACCTCCAATCTTTAGAAAAAGGAGAGATACCTTCCTCATTTACTTCTATTGTGGATTGTCCAGCTTCATCCATTACAGCTTCTGTATTTGGAGTTTTCTTCTCTTGGTTCTGCAGGTTTAGCTTCTCCATATCTGTTATAAGCCTATTTGTTTCATCATCAAAATCACTTGTTCTTTTTAAATAGTTAGTAGTTTCATCAAATCTGACATGAATAGACTCCTCAATAGATCTATTACTTAGGTTTTAGACTTCAAATGCCTTGCTAATAATGGAATAGCTAAGGAATATCACTTTATCAGATCTGCAATCAAATTTTCCAAGGTTTTCTTTACCATTGTTAAGAATGAAACATTCACAGTCAAAGATGTAGAAATATGATATGTTAGGCTTCTTGCCATAATAAAATTTGAATAGAGTCTTGTTGAGTAATGGCCTAGTATGAATTTTATTAATAACATAACAAGCGATATTAATAGCTTTAGCCCAAAAGTATTGTGGTAGATTGTATTAGTTCAATGGAGTCCTTGCCATCTCTTACAAGGATCAATTCTTCCTTTTAGCCACTCCATTCTGTTGGAGTGTTCATGGTTTAGAGAAATTTTGAATGATATCATTATTTTCATAGTAAGTTATGAATTTATGGTTTTCAAACTCTCCACCATGATCACTCCTTATGTCGACAATATGAGTGCTTTGCTTATATTGCACACACTTGGAAAAGATCGCAAAGAATGAAAAAGCCTAATCTTTGGATGCAAGAAACATTATCTCAGTATATCTATTATAGTCATCAACAATGACATATGCATAATGTTTCCCTCCAAGACTCCTAGTTCTTGTTGATCCCACTAAGTCATGTGTAGCAATTGAAGAGGTTTAGTTGTGTACACTTTTTTGTTTGATTTGAAAGACTTTTTTGCTTACTTTCCTTTCAAGCAAGCCTCATACAATTGTCCTTTGTCAAATTTCAGGATAGGTAGGCCAACAACAAGGTCTTTACAATAGTCTTTCAATCATGTCTTTGTTGGCATGTCCTAATCTTCTATGCTACAATAAGGACTTATCATTACTAATAGGACAATTGGTTTGGATATAATGAAGATCTACAACATGTAAATTTCCATGCCTTCTACCTAACACTATAATTGAGTTAGATTGATCTAACATATAACAAATATGTGATTCAAACATAACCTTGTAGTCATAATCACAAAACTAACTAACACTCAAAAGGTTATGCTTTAATCCCTCTACAAGTAAAACATTAGAAATGTAACACCTTGGGTGTTATGGGTGATTAAAAATAAAGGAAAATTTTCCACATTTAAGTATAGTGATAAATTGAGGTAAAAATAATAATTTTGAAATGAAATGGGTTAATTTGGTTGAGTTAAATGAGATTATGTAAATTACAACTTTTAGATGAGTGTTGGCATGACATAATTTTTAATTATTTGAAAATATTATTATGCATTTTAATGTTAAATAACATGGAAAAATAATTAAGAAAGAATTATATGTAAGAGAATGAAGAAAATTTTGAAATTTATTTCAATTTTGAGTACAAAGGTCTGAAAATATAAGGTTTAATATGATATAGGTACCACTTGTATCTAATCTTTGGATATTTTATGGATTATTTAGGAAACATGTCCAACATGAAAGTTATAGATCTTTAAATTATCTTTATGAAGAATAAAAACTCACATGAATTGGATATCATATGAGAAAATTATAGTAAAAATACTAAAGATGTCTCTAGAGCTATAAATTGGGTTAAAACACATGGCGTCACTTTGAGACTAAATTACTAATATTTTTGGACATAATTAGAAAAGTAATAAACACAAAAATTTTAGATCATGAAACTATGTTTCCAATTCAATAAGAATCACTCAATTTGGATTTTATATGAGGAATTTATGTGTGATTTACCAAAACTTGTCTGCAGGGGACAACAAATTGCATGTTTTGGGGGCAGAAATTTTGAGGCTGTGGCTTGAAATTCCAAGCCTCGGCATTGGCATTTTAGTGGCCCCAAAATTGACATTTTAAGGGCTTTTTAGCTCATTTTTCTTCATTTTTTCCAACACCTTTCTTCCCACATGCCCCAAACCTAAAACCCACTCTTCTAAAGCTTGATCCCTTGCTATTTGAGTTAAGAGAAAAGTGGATTTAGACGATTGCCCCCTCGTTATCCCTTCTAGCCAAAGTTCTTTCGAATTGGATGATGGAAAAGGGAAGAAGATCTAGTTTTCTATAACTTGAGGAGGCTAATGTGAGTTTGGAGGTGGGATTCTTAGTTTGGGATGGAAGCTGCACCCGAAATTGATGGTAAGCCCCATTTCTCCAACCGATTTCATAATTTTTTGCTTGCCAAGGTTTTTTATTCACTCATGAACAGTAACCTTTTTGGGAAAGATAATGAGTTTCATGCTAGGAATCATAAGGGAATTGGTTAATTAGTGAATTGAGTATGGTGATTTGGTTTTCCCCCATCTAATTTATGTTTTCCACATGGTAGGGTTGCTTTTATGCTAGAAAGCATGGGTTATTTGAGATGCTTTGGCTAGATTTTGTTTTAATCTTCATGGTGGAACTAATGAATGATTATTACAATGTTTAGAGGAGTTTTGGGGTTGCTAATCATGTGATTGTTGCTGTTGGGTTGCCATTTTGATAAATTAAGGGTTTAATTGATTAGTTTATTATGTAGTTTTGATGTTAATTAAGTTGATTTTTGAATGAATTTAGTTGGGAATTCATAAAACATGATAGTATGTTACTGAAAATTGAAAAATCAATGTATGCATTTTACACATATGATGAAATGCATGAATGAAGATTGTGGTCAGCTGCCTCCAAGGCATTTGCAGTCTTGCCATTTGGGCCATCATGCCAATCAACATATTCAATCTAGCCATTCGGGCCCTCCCACCATTTAGGCATATCATTTTCGGCCATTTGGGCCCTCACTCCATTCAAGCGTATCATATTCAGCCATACGGGCCATCACATTCCCTCCATGCACTATATATAACATATCACATAATTTCATACACACAAAAATACACATCTCATAAAAAAAGTTCGCATCGCTCATATGCATCAATCAAACAACTTAGTCTTAGAGCAAAAAACAAAAAAATAATGTCAATCATATGGGAGAAATATACGTGTTTATCTATCACATTATCAATCAAAACAATTAAATTCAACCATGGTAAAATCCAATATCAGTCAAGACAATCATCGGCACACATGCTAGTTCATTCAAATCAACATGCTCACAATCAAAGTTATTCAATGGTACATGGATGCATCATCCATGTTGACAAGCAAAACAATGTGATATTAACAACATTGTAATCAAATAATTGATCACTTATAATTTATTCAATTTAATACATAAACATACACAATGTCATCTCAACATCGAAATCAATCACATCAATGCCATCTTGGCATTACAATCGATCACATCATTCAAAAAGAGAAATGCTCAAAAACACATAACAATTCATTTCAATCTAAAGGTATATACAAGCCATCATTAACAACATTCAATTAGAGTATGCTTTCATATTCAAAATAGAAAACATTATGACATTAATGCTTGTCCACACCCCACAGTGTCAATTTCCATTACATCCATGCGATCATCGCGTCTATGTAACCAAGGCATTCAAGCCTTTCTAAGCCTATCCGCATCTCACTAATATCATGTATTGTATTCATATAATTCATCACACAACAATCAAAATTCATGACATATAATTGATTGCGCAATTTATTAATTTCTGAATAACTCAACAAAACATATACACCATACACACAAACCAAGCCATTTACCTAGATACACATCTAGGACTTATGCCACAGCACATTACAATCAGTCAATTGATCAATTGATCACAATAATTCACACAATCAAAGCACACATGCCAATTCATGAAACTTCATAGTTTCATCATTCTACTTTCACATTCACAAACATTATAAAACAAACATGGCAATTAGGTGTGCATATGGGCACCACTACGCTTCACTGCACTATTTTTCTCACAGTAAATAAATGGTACTTTGTGCTATCACAACACTATCACTTTCATTTCATGTGGATATTATCCATTCATAATCACATCAATTCACCACTACTATTTACATCAACTATACCTTATATCATACCACTTCACACTTATCATTCATATGCCCTGTGCTCATTCCTCACGCCTTCCTATTTACCCTTAAGCTAAGCTTTTCTCATGAATCCCTTTGGCATGTCATTTTCTGATTCTTTCTCATAACCATTGCTATCATGAATCTAAACTTAGTGCTTTCACACAGATGAGCAGGACTTATCACATATATAAGTTACTAACTCTGATATCATCTGTAACGCCCCACACTCCCACCCTATGTGTTTTGATCATGCATGTCACACTGAGGCTTATGCAGGATGCTACCATTTCCCTCTTCCTAAGGGAAATATTCTCATAACCTCACAATTTCCCTATTTTTATGGGAAATAACCTGCCTAAAATCTAGCAGAGTCTAGCCTATAATATAAACATTTATACCAGCACATACATTAATGTAATTCTATACATTTCTATAATTACAAAAATAATCTCTAAATAATAACATTTATCACAAATTTACACCCACACCCATACTCACAGCTTCGCCCAAGATCGGAACTATATCATAATGGAAATGTTCATCCTTGGAATCATACCATTTCACCTAGAATATCATTAGTTACTATGATATACCATTACATTTTATTTATACATCATGTGAAATCTTTATTCTACTATTTTACAATTACATGATAACATTACCATTAGACAAATATAATATACTGTGGGATTCCAATCCCAACATTTGTACCATCAAAAGATTTCTTAAATCATTCCCATAAGCCCAAATTTATAGTTGGGTTTTTTTACTTGACTTACTAGCTAAAAACATAGAATAAAAAAGTATGAGTCATGGGCAAACTTATTAAGTAAGCAATTTGATGAAAATAGTATCAAATAAATCATTAATAAGCATAATCAATCATAACATTATGGCCTGTCCATGACATGCTAAACATAATATCCATGCAGTCACACTCATATACGAATGATCACACAATCTTATACTGTAGGTTCTCATAACCTCTTGCTAATTCATGCTCCAATTCAACATTCATATATCGCCCTATCACTTGGCATTTTCATCCATTTATAATTATCATCATCATACACAAAATATAGGATACTTTTATCCCATCCACCTATGCATTAACAAAATGAAAGTTACTAGGACGTCCATTGTCCCCATCAATACACCCATTCACACATATATAATCATACACATGGGATATTCTTTATCCCTTTCATTTGGAAATCCATACACAAGAATAAGCATCATCATATGCATAGCCATGGGATACTCATTATCCCTAGCAATCACATGTTCTACGTCTCATATATTCAATAATACACTAATTTAACATGAATACAACCTCATAAAAAACTTAATTAAGCATTAATCCATGCATTTTCTAACCAATGGCAATATCACGTCCTTCAAGGCAGTCCCCATTGCTGTACATTTTGTGGATAACAATGGGACATGATTTGGTTTGTTCAAATCACTCCCAATATTTATATTTTTCATGCATATACCTTTCCCCACTGCATTGCACAAAAACACCCATGGAAAATCATGAATTCATGACCCAATGTCGTTCATACAAGCAACCCTAAACAATTCCACTAAAATAATGCAAAGGAACCATTTCACACCTCTTGTTGGAAGTAAACTCATGCTCAAATCCCTCCTTTACTCCACATAAAAGCATCAGTAAGAGATTCTCCTCAATCAGCCCTTGCACATCCACCTTAGACATTTAGAAATGCAAAAAAAAAAAATAAAAATAAATGGGAATGTGTGGAATGTGATATACACCCCAAATTGATGATTTTCCCATTGGAAATTAGTGAAAAACACAAGAGAAAGGGATGGGTTCGTAGTTGGTTAGGGCATGGGGGAAAGGGTTGCACTAATGGGAGATAGAAGGCTGATGGTGCACTTTAATTGCTTCAAATTTCAGTGCTCCTATGGTGCCTACATGGGTATACACTTGCCATATGGTGTTTAGCACATTACTTCATATGACATCCGATACCCATGATTTTTAATGGGTTTGAAATATAAAGAAATGATATACAACTTTCATGTTGAGCATATTTCCTGAATATGTCTCAATTCATTCCAAAATTGACTACAAGTGATTTCATAAATAGTTTCTTTTTAACATACTCTTTGCCCCTTTTTTTTCATACATTCTTTACATACTTTTCCCATTATTACATCATTAAATATGCCATAATATCTTTAAAGTATCTGAGAATCAAATCATGTAACTACTCATATATATATATATATAATAGCCTAGTTACATTAAATTCACATGCACTTCATATGCACTTGCACCATTTCATTCCAAAATTAATTTCCTTCACCTCAAGTCATCATTATAGTCTAAAAAATATTTTACCCCCATTTTCAACACCTCAAGTGTTACATCAGTGACCCCATTAGTTTTGTAATTGATATCTTGTTTAAGTCTTGGCCTTATCAATTGTTGTGACTTTGGGCATCCAATCCTTTAGGAGAGACCTTAAAATCATTTTAACCTACTGGGAACAAGATATCTCATGGCTTAAGCTCTTTAGGCTGCTAGTGAGTCTCAAAAATCTTGAAAACATATCAGAAATAGACTCATCACTAAACATGCAGAAACTCTCATACTTTTGGAAAAGCAAACTAATCCTGGCTTCTTTCACTTAGCTTATCCCCTCATAAATTGTTTGTAAATGGTTCTAGATTTCCTAAGCAGTTTTACATGAGGATTTCTTCTCAGATTCAAAAGGAGAGAGAGCACAATATTGTGCATTCTTAGCTTTGGCATTTGACTGAACAGGTCTAATGTCCTAGTTTGTCTACTAACTCTCCTTTGATGTAGACAGCACCACTCCGATTATCTTCCGCAACTTATAATTATTGGCAATCAAGAAGTTCTTCATCTTCATTTTCCAATAGCTATAATGCTCTCCATTAAAATATGGAGGTCAAATGGTCGATTGATTTTCCTTGATTCTACCAAAATTATTTAGCGTATGTGATCACACTAAGGTAGAGATAAAAACTTTGAATCCTATTTTTTAGTGCCCTGCTATATATGCATTGAGGTTTGGGTACCTGCCGGGATAGCCTTATTGATTATTTATTATGGGATTTATGTATTAGCCAGTGGATAGATTGGCAGGGGTGTCACCAACCTTGACCAATTG